>FIZR01022932.1:0-86998 GCA_900060175.1 Ferrisia virgata
CATCAGTATCGTCAACATCTTTCCAATGCTGAGCGAGATTATGATAATTTTTTAAGAGTAAAATAATTTCATTCTTATGTCGATAAAATTCGATGAAAGAAATAGCCAGATTTCCTAACCCTTTGTATTCATACCAAATTTTACCAACTGTTCTCAGTTTTCGAGCATAACTCGCAGATATTTTTAAATATTTGGATAGAAAAATAAAAAATGACTCTTTAATCTCCTTCTTTTGATGTTTCTCCTTATGTAGATAGAACAATCTCTCTAAAACGTATCCGAATCTGCACTGATTATAAAATAAAGTTCGTTCATTGAACTTCAATAATGATTGTCCATCTTCTTGGAGAAATTTTGTTAATTCATTAATATTCCTGGTAGAATAACAAGGAAACTTGATTTTCTTAGGATCTTCAATACTTACTCGTTTTATTAGATATTCATGTAATTTTTCACCACATAATTTCTTATATGGAGAAGGATTCGGCTGACGTGTCATACCATGGTATTTGAATACAAAAGGTTTCAAATCGATAGGAATTTCTAATTCACCCAAATTAATTCGAAATATTATATTATTTTTCAAATTAAAATCATTATTTACTACGTTGAAAATATTATCTCTAACAAAATTCAAGTATTTCAATGCAGTTTGAGCGTTACATACGTCCGACATATTGAACCAGTTTAGAATTTTTGCCAACTCACTGACATGAGTAACACATAGTCATTCTACTAAGGTCAACACTACACAGCTGTGATATTTTTTTCATACAGTGTGAACAGACTCAACGCGTGAAAATTTTTACGCTCATTGAATTTTTTTTAAACTAGTTGCGTGATGCATCAATTTTATTCATGAATAGCGGATAGTGTATAGAATTTTTAATTACTTTGCTTCGCAAAACGAAATTGCAAAGCAATTTTATTACTTCTCATAATTTTTAATCGTGATTTTATAAATTTTGACAACTACTAGGTTAATGAAAAACTCATTTTCAGTACCTCGTTATTGTATGTATTCAATCGCATGACCCTTTACTCTACTCTAAATTAAAAATTGACGTCTAGGATGTCTTTTGAAATCGAGCGACCCTGATATAAAGATTGCCTGAGGTATCATTACTGGAATCTCGTATATTGCATCGATGGGACTTTCTACATTCGATAGTAATATTGATAAGTTCAGATTCCAAGAAGATCATGTATTTCATGAATATTATGGCCTTTGTAGTGATGAGCTTACGAGCCTTTTAGAAAAATTGAATCGAAAGTCTCAACTCAAATCCTTCTTGAAACACTACAATGGTTACTGTGACAAAATGCTCAATATATATTCAGTCATAATGCTTTGAATAAACGAAAAACTGCTAATTATTGGAGAGAGGCAGGTGTCATTTCGCAGTTAAGTGACGCTTTGAAAATTACTAAGGTTAGTTCCATTATTACAAAATTATTAAGTTCTATTAATAATGAATATGAAATCGATTATATTAAGAAAATTGAGCCGGACGATATTAAGGCTTTGAAAGATATCGTGAAATCATCTCGGAATCCTGCACTCCAGAACGTGAATATTTTATTCAACTTCCTATTGGAGCAGGGATATTTTACAATGATTGATGAGCCATGCGATCCATCATTTTTCAAACAAAAAGATGGTGTAAAAAGTCGATATGTAAGAGAGACGCGTATCATATAAAATAATGCTTAAACCCTCTGGTGCCCCAGAAGCAACTAACGGATGAAATAGAAAATTTTTCGTATTACAATAATACTCCAAAGACTGGCCGTTGAAATGTTGAAAAAGAATTCAGTTTGGCGATTCAATTTTTTTTGGAAATGAAGAATTTTGAAAATTTGTTTCCTTTTATTTCCAAACTGATAAAAGCTGTTCTCAAAAAAGATACAATTCCATACCATACAGAACTCAGTACCTGGTCAGAAAACCAGAAAATAGGAATTTGAAAAATATTATCACTCCTTGCCGATGCTGACTTTGGAAGAAAAGTAGGAAAGTGAAAATTATCAATTTTAATTTGAATTTCTTATTGTAAACCACAGTGACCTGATTTCAGTATGATTAGTCGACACTACAGTTCAGGCACTAAATTAAAAAAAATTATTTCAATATTCCAATTCAGTCTTGATCAAAGTTCAACTTGTACCAACAACAAAAAATTCAATTTTTCAAAAAAATTGACTTCAATTCTTTTTCAACATTTCAACGGTTGGTCTTTGCAGCATTATTGCAATATGAAAAATTTAAATTTCATTCATCAGTCAAGGTAATTTGCCAATAATTGATAATTTTGTCTTTGTAGCTCATTTGTAAGACATTCATGAGATCAATCAAAAACAACAATGGTATTCTGCATAATCCATTCAATTTAGAGAAGAACACCGGCATTGTTGAGCCCAGCCATGAGTTAATAATTTTTTTATATTCACTTTACCAAACAGAAGCCCAAAATTTCTGTGTTTGGTATAAAACCTAAACATTTATGCTAAACGTTCGAATTAATTTTTTTTTTCAAAATTTTTGCAAAATAGGTACTGTAATGTTTTCTATGACAAAATGATGGACACATATGAGAGAATTTACAAAAAAAAAAATTTACACGCCTCCGTTTGGCTGGAGGATAGGAAAAGAAGTTATCAACTACTGACAAGCAGCCTGGGTTGACTCCAGAGGCAGATGATTGAGGGGCACAACACAGGGGTTGGATGGGGTACACATTGGAGTGTAATATATGATTTTTTCAGACTTATTTGATCATTACAAGCCACATAATTGACAAAAATCTATAAAAATTTCCTCTTACCAATCAACTACTGGCAAATTATCTTACTTCCGGAGCATTAAAGGGTTAAAAACCATGTATCAATTTCAATATAAAGTTGAAACATCTATTTTAAACATACAATTTCAATGAATTCAGTTCCCGATAAAGTTAATAGTTAGAGAATAGTAGAGAAAATGAGAGTAACGTACCACGTATTTCTAAATTTTAGATTACTGCTCAATTATTGAAAAAAATATTATTGAAAAGTCGATTTTTTAAAAATTAATTTACTGAAAAATTATCATAAAAATCTCCTCTCAACTTTGTTTTTTTTTTTTGAAAAATTAGTTCAAAGACATCTGTACAAATCAAACAGGTCTACATGTTGAACAACTAGTTCCAGTATCATCTTTATTATCACAATGATGTCTCTCATCTGAAACATAATAGACTATATTCGGGTATCTTAAAAAACTAATTATTTCGGTGGAATCGATTTCAACTAAAGAAGTAATAAATAATCGACTCTAGAAAAAAAAATCAAATTTTAATGACTATTAACGACAAGCAATTCAAGAAGACACCTGTCCTTTTTTCATGTTCAAAAGGAAACCGCTTTTAAAAACGAAAATTATCCAATTCAATTTTTAAAAATATAAAATAAAAAATTGAAGGTAAAAAGCATAAAAAAATTGTAAGTACAAAAATATGAAAATAAATAAGTCCAGTAGGTAGCTAAATTTCAAAATCACATAAATAGAATAAAAATTTGCGAAGAAATCTTGATTTTTTAAAACAGAAAACAGATATTACTGAAAAGAATGAAAATCTTCAACATTTAATAAAAGTAACGACTCGTACAACCCTAATGAAATAGTTGAAATAGGTAAACGTAAATAAAATGATCACCGAATGAAAAGTAACTCATCTTTTATAATCTATAGGTACTTTACATACTTTACCGATAACGTAAAAATAATAAAAATAATACTACGTATTACAAGACGTTAATCTCATATAAACGTAAATAAAAAGGGAAAAAAATGCAAACATTGTAAAAAAAAAAGAGAAAATTTTGGCGTAAAATAAATATTAACGAATGTAAAAGAAAACAACATATGCCGCAAAAAAATATAATTCGTTATCCGCCACAGTAAAATATTTTCATACTACTTTTATAAAAAAAATAAATAAATAACATACACGAAGTGATGCTTGAAAAACTGTTATTATCAATTAAACTCGCAGCATCAGCCGCCTTCCTCAATGTAAATCCTAATAATTCGAATCGAATACCCTTTGATAACCTGATAAATAAGTAGTCTCTTTTGAAAGGTAGAATGAAAATAAAAAATCTCAAGGAAAAATTATTAAAAAAGAAAAAAAAAAAAAAAAAAAGATACCTAAAACGTTAACTGTATAGAACTAAATTTTAAAAATCCCAAGGAAAAATTATTAAAAAAAAAAAAAAAAAAAAAAAAAAGATACCTAAAACGTTAATTGTATAGAACTAAATTTTAAATGCTGATATAATATAAAAATAAATCACAACACAGTACTTTAAAGATTAATATCATTTTAAACGTAACATTAAAAATTATTACCATCTACAAAAAAATCACATTCGACGTTTTCACTTAATATAATAAAAAATCATTTTAAATGAAAAAAAGTGATCTTTTTCCCTTTGATAGTTGGGAATAACAGCGCAACTAGGTAAACAAATTAATACAATCATTGTGGTGCAATTTTACCGGTAAGGTACAGAGAGAGAGAGAGATAACAGGAGTACGGAAATATAAGAAGGGAATAAAGGAAAAAAGAAAAATGAGAGAAATAAATTTTACGAAAGTTACTTTAAATCACTGGTTTCTACTCTTCAAATTCAATAATGAATTAAAAATCACACATAGAAGGAGCCTTCTCATCGCAATATAAAAATAACACCCTGATTAATTATAAAATTTGAGATCTCTCTAAGATCGATAACTGGTCACTGACCTATGATTGATAGTATATCAAATGTATCCATGATAATAATTTATAATTCAACCACTTTGCCAGAAGTGGATTAAAAAGCAGAAAAGAGAAAAAACAAACAGAACGAAATGGTTAGATTCTTATTGGGAAAAGCTTTTTTTCTTTGCATAGAAAATTTTCTCTTTACCAACAGGTACACGCGTACATAGACCTCGAAGAAATCGATATGTTTAAAACATTTAAATCAACGTTACGTTTGAACAGTCAGCAATTGTCTTCAGGTAGTGGCTATTCGCTAGTAGAAACAATATTAATAATAAACCAGTCGAAAAAATCACGTAATATCAATACTTCGACTGACGAGTTGATCATACGATATTTTATACAGTATTATACGGAATTCTAGTACAAAAAGTGAAAGAATTATCATTTAAATCCGTGACTATATTCAAGGTCATTAATAAAATTTTGGTTCATTTCGACGTTGACTCATATATCAAAATCATCTCATCCATGTCTCGATTCATCGCCACTTAGAACACATCTAGTCGATGAAATACATTCTGAAATTGGAGAAAATGAAAAAAAAAAAATAATAATAATAAAACAACCACAAAAACAAAACGAAGAAAGGAACCAACCTCGAAACAAACTACTACTGTGATGCAAGAAAATAAACAAAAAAACATACCAACACAGTTCAAGAATGTAGACAATTAACACAGAGTAATGGTAAAAAGTACTTAATAATCATGGGGAAAATAAAACTACACAAACAAAAATGTTAAAAGAAAAGCGTTTCGAATCTGCGGAGCAGTACTCCGCATTAATGTGGCGTTATCCAGTCGTTAATCTAAATCTGCGAGTGGATCTCGCTATAAATCTTATATAACGATGAAAGAATTTCATATCACAGGTACTATAATATAAGTAAAAATTTGTAAAAATCGGCCACAAGTGAAACGGCCGGTATCAGCTGCCATTCAACTTGAGCGAGCTTCTACCTGAGTCCAATGCCGGTACCGAGGGGTGTACCGCAAACGGTTTTATTAAATCGATACAATAATCCAATAAATTTTTTAAAAATTCCGTTTCGCTGATTTCCAAAGCCTACAAAAATATGTCAAGGTGTGAGAGAATAGAGCGGAAATCTTATGCCGAAACACGGCTAAAATACTGCTTATTGGCGATTCGAAATTCTAATGGTACAATATGCGTAACTGCATTAACCGACGCTTAAATTTTGGTATAATAAAATACGAAAAATTGGAATCTCATACAAAGAATCAGTTTACTCGAAAAAATCGGAAATTAATTTTAAAAAAATAGAAATCCATTTCAAGTTTCAGACAAATTTTCTCATAATAAATCTTGCAACCGAGTCATATCTCCAAACCCATTACATAACTATGATACCTTCGATCAATACACAATGTTAGGTGAGATTCTCAACTAATTGAACTTATTTTTGATGATTAAGGATGATACTTTTAAAAACATATCCTTAGATTAATAACACGAGTCGACAAATATTGAATTAATGTAATGTTTAGAAACACTGAATCAGGAGCCATAAACACGAACTGTGAACAGTTCGACTGTTTCTAATTTGCATTTAGTTATTTTATCAAACGTAGACATCGAAATAATAATCGCTCCTAACTATTTTACAATATAATCTTTTCTCACCCAACTTCATACAACACAATGCACCAACGATCTGTGATCGAAGTGATCAGAATCACACAAATATCAGATTTAATTCGTTGCCAAAGTTGTAATAAATAGCGCGATGAAAATATTTTTAAAACGTACCATAATTTATTGGACATACCGAACTTGTTGATTCGATCATGCATTCTTGCATCAGAACCGACAAAACAACCTTCCACTATAATTATTTGTTTCATTTTCTTACCTTCAGCACATGTTCGTAGAGTTTTTGGTAACGTTCTTGAGCCAAATTCTTTTCGATTCCGAGTTGTTCTTTTTGTTTACACAGTTCTATCATGTACTCTCGTATATCATTATTTAAATCGTCATTGTCGTCGTCTTCGTCTTCCTTATCATCGGCTTGAATATTCTCATCAGCTTCATTTTCTTCTTCACTCCAAACAATCAAAGATGCTTCATTAGTTTTAGCATCATTTTCAAGACGACTGTTTTGGTTACGACGGTGTGGTTCAGCGTCATTTTGTTGACTATCGCGTTCATCATCAGCATCATCATCGTCGTCATCACCACTGTTGTTGCCGTCATCATCATTATCATTATCATCTAACGTAACAATCTTATCAGAGTTAGTTGCTTTTTCATTGTTTTGATAATGGACGACGTTATTTCGTTGAACACAGTAATCGACACTGGATTCGTAATCGATGAAATCATTTAATTTGCTTTCATCACAACGACTACCATCCACACTGACACTCGATTCAAAATCAACGAAATCATTTAGTTTATTTTCGCTGGTTCTGCTACCATCTACACTAATACTCGATTCGAAATCAGTTTGTTCGTTCGATTTTTGTACATTATTCTTAGTCCAATATTTGTTCAACATAGCGAGCTCGTTCACGATATCCATATGGCAAAGTTGAAAATCAATATTACAATCCATTCCATTTCTACCCAAACCGTTGTTCTGATGTCGAGACCGGATCACCTATAAAATAATAAAATCGTTAAAATATGAAACTATACATTACAAAAATAGAACACATTGAAAATTAAAAACTCATTCATTTGTCGTCTTTTTCTTTTTGGCAATTCACGCAAAGTATAAACTAAGGTAATTGCAGAGAAAAATGAAAAAGCTTTCGTACTGAGAACAGCGTAATACCTTCGTCAACGGTTTATTTCTTTCAACAACAAATTAAAATTTAAATCGCATGACAATAGAAGAAAATCCATACTAGCGTAATATTGCACAAGTACATACAAAATTTATACTCACTCTAAAAACATGATTATACAATTCTTCATATTTTTGTTCTATTCTTTGTTTTTTTATTTCCAACTCTTCGTAATCGTCCTCTAATTTCCTCTTCAGTAATTTTGTCTCTTCCGAACTATCATTCATATTGCTATCAATATCGCTAAAATCGTACTCTTCGTTACGATATCTCTCCGCTAAAGTCTAAGCAACAAGTGAACAGACGTAACAGCATTAATACATAATCCACAATTCCAAAAAATTAAAAAAAATATTTTCAAATCAACTCACATTTATTACGTAAGCGTATAACTGATTGTAACGATCTTCCACGTCAATAATTTTCAGTTTTAAAGTATCTTGAACATTGCACAGTTTTTCTTTTTCCACTTTAATTTGTTGCAATTCGTTGGCAAGATTTTTTATATGAGCGACGCGACGTTTACGACAATTTTGAGCATATAACTAATGAAAACATGCACAGAAAGATTAGAATATGGTAGGTAAATAAAATAAAAAATTTATCTCAATTTGCAGAAGAATCATTCATTGTTTAGAATGCTCCGTTATACTTGGAATATGTTTGAAAAAGAGCAGAATGCGAAACTCTGCATCAAAAAATGAATCAAACTTACTCTATTCTTAACCTGTCTTCTAACTTTTCTAATCACTGACAACTGCGCTTTCGATAAATTATAAGCGGTTAAAAATTTAGAAACTTGAGAAAATGGAACGTTGATGGTGGCATAAACGATCGATAGTAAAATGGAATCGCTAGATTTATCATTTCTATCTTGCAAATCTTCGTTCATATCTACAAAAAAAAAGTGAAGAAAAAAAATGAATGCATGAATTTGGAAATATACGGCCACTGACCCTCAAAAAAATGATACTCGAGAATAAAAACAACAAACATGAACAAAATAATCAATTAAAAATATGAAAACTTCAAAATCATGATTACCTGGTATTTAAAATTTTAACGTCTATTTCTATAATGTTCGAGATAAAATTCAAAATTCGTAATATTTTTTGGTAAATTTAAAAATGGAATTTGGGAAATTAATACGCCGAAATAATTTTTTTTTAAACCGTAAGTTGATAAGAAATTTATTTCATAACGCTAATGTTCCAACTAATACGAATAAATAATAATCTTGTAATTGATTTCCCCCCTTATTTTATGGTCTTTCACGAGTGATAAATAAAATGAGATAATTCAAATAACGTAAATTCATTTCTGCTAACGCACATGATCATAATTTTATATAAAAATTCCTATCATAGATAAATTACTTCACCGATAAAATTAACATGAAAAAAAAGTAAAACGTTATGTTACATTAATGAAAAATACACAGCCAAACACTTTTAATAAAATGTGATATCTGTTTTTTTACAGATAAAAGGATTTTCGATTTCATAAGCGTAATTCTAAGTTTTATTCTTCTGTTGGTCAATGGAATTTACGTGGTAAAATTTTTCATAAAATTTGGAACATTGACGTATAGCATTTTATGCGGATTATGTGGTATTTTGACGGCGGATTTCTTGTCTGGTGTTGTTCATTGGGTAGCCGATACTTGGGGATCAACAGACTTACCGATTGTTGGAAAGGTAAAATTGATTACACCAAGTTCTCCAAAAGTCATCTAATAATAAGTTTTTTTTTACAGAACTTCTTACGGCCCTTTCGAGAACATCACATTGATCCAACATCGATAACCAGACACGATTTTATTGAAACAAACGCGTATAATTTTTTGGTACTAATACCATTTTCAGCAAATATGCTTTGGAAATTTTTAACAAAATCCCAAGATGAAATTCGAGCTGAGTATAATTGGTCGCTATATTTATACTTACTGGGGATATTCGTCGCATACACCAATCAAGTAAGAAAGCAACGGATTCTATAAAAATTTTATCAGATACCTAATAATTCTTTCATCTACAGATTCACAAATGGTCTCATACATATTTCGATCTTCCAAAATACATAACATTTTTACAAAAATATCACATCATACTACCCCAAAGACAACACCGATATCACCATATCGCACCTCATGAAACTTACTATTGCATAACCACCGGTTGGTTGAATTATCCGCTTGAATACATCAGTTTTTGGAGTACTCTAGAACGACTGATAACAAAAACTACCGGATATGTGCCACGATCGGACGATATGCGTTGGGCCGAAAAGGGTGTACGAAAAAAGTTTAAAGAAAAACCAATTACTGAAGATAACCAATCAGAAGAACAGCATGTAAAGCACAACATTTTGCTCAAAAACCAAGGAGATAATATTAAAAATGGCAAGATATCTATTGAAAATCAGCAAGTAGATCAAAATTAATATATAAAATTTCAGTTTATAATTGATGTTTGTATCATTGCTCACAATTGGAAAATTATTCAGCTTTAATTTGTGTATAATAAAAATTTACGTAAATTGTACCAATGTGCGACATATTTAACTTACCACTATCCATTGAATCATTCCTCTCCAACTGATGACCAATTTGGAAGTTGACCATACTCGAATCGAAATAATCCGTATTAAAACAAGACCGATATGAAGCAGCGGTGGAAGATATATTCGATGACATTCGGCCGTTAATGAAATTCATAGGAGCGACATTGTCACTCAGATCATTTCCAATATTCTAGGAAAAATATATCATTATTACTCTGCTGATACCAATAATTGAAATAAAATATAAAAAATAACTCACTGTTTCAGAATGACCAACTGATTCATCATCAGAATCATATTCTTCTTCCTCGATATCATCTTCGTACTTGATTTCCACACGACCTCTAACTAGTTCACTTTCCTAAAGTTTCATTTATGAGTATGTGTTTCGCAGTAAAAAAATAAAATAAAAATCTCCCCAAGTAAAAAACAACGAACAACTTCTTACCCTTGAAGAATCCCCAAACACATTGCGGGTTTCTTCTTTTACTATGACAGAAAAGACCGGTAAATCTGGATTTTCAACTTCATCATCATCTTCCATGATTTCTGTGGCAAATATTTCATCTTTCATATTTTCAGAACTTTCGTCGTTACTCATCGGTTCATCATCTCTCTGCTAATAAAAAGTTAATGAATTAAATCAATGCAATTGGTTATGAACTGATCATGAAAATATTCATCTCACACTATCGTTTAAGGTTAAATCTGTAACAGTAGTATGTATTATACCTGATCCTGACTCACATTTATTTTCTTTGGATTTTCAACCGTATTTATTATACTTTTATCTGTTCAATAACCAATAAAAACAATTTCAGTTTCCTAACCGTATTTATTATATTTTTATCTGTTCAATATCCAATAAAAAAAATTTCAGTTTCCTAACCATATTTATTATACTTTTATCAGTTCAATAACCAATAAAAAGTTTTACCTGTTCAATATCCATAAAAAATGGTGTTAGAAAATAATTCTTCAAATAATAAAACTGTATCTTTTAATACAAGATTTAATCGCGGAACGTAAGAAAGACAGAGAACACGAGAGCATGAGAGCATAATAACAACAACGTATAAACAACATCACACTGTTGCAAGGTGTAGACACAGCCACGCCAACATACACAGTTGCCAGGTGCAGCAACCAAATATTACCATTCTAACACTCCCTCCTTGGTACACCTGGGAACTTCTTTTCCGATATGCTATATATTACTAGTTTTAGTCATATGATATTATAATACAATGCTTTATTTTGAGCGTTTAGCCCATGCATTCTTTTCTGCATTAAACGAAATTAAACCCCTAAATTTAAATGCTAATATAAATGGAGATAAATATATATATATATATATATTGGGATAATTTAAATGAATTATTTCAACGAATTATGGTTTTATATGAAGAAATACAAAGTGGAAATACAAATCCAACATTGAAAAATGAAGTAATTAGGATTTTACAAGAGCTAAAAGAAATTGTATAAAATTTTATTACCTTAGAACTTTATATTGAATCTTTTTAATTTTTTTCTATATAAATGGAACAAAATATTATTGAGAGTGAAGATTATATTGATTACAAACCTCCTATTTCTGTTGATATAAATCAACTAGGAGGAACAATCCCTATATCTCTATATAATGAAGATACTTGCCCTCATAGAAGCTTTTTAATTATTAATGGAAAATTAACATTTAAAAAAAATAGTGATGGTACAATTTTGAGTTCTATTGATACAAAAAAAGTGAACTTTATTAATAATGGGATTTTACATCTATTAGTAGAATTAAATCAACTTCTAATATAATAAATAAGGATGGATATTTCTTTATTTTCATTCATTAAAAGCAGTTTTAGGATTTTTTGAAGATTATACAAATTATATATATTGTATTCATCAGGAATTAAAGTTGATTAGAGCAAATACTCATTGCAATAATGCTCTCCTAGCAGATGAAACTATTGCAAATGCTCATACAATTACTACAAACTTATCTAAAATTATTTTGAGAATGCCTCAATATAAATTCTCTTTAGCATATGAAGCAGAAATAAATAAGGAAATATCATCTTCCATAAAATATGAAATGCATTATAGACATTGGATGTATATAGAAAAATCATCTATTACTGGAAAGACATTTACTTGGGATATTCCAACTTCATATTATAAACCAAGATGTCATTATAGGATTTCAGAGAAATAAAAATGATAAAATCAATGTTGATAATGGTCAATTTGATTTATGTAATCTTGAAAATGTTCAAGTACATCTCAATAATAATATATATTATCCCAATAATAGACTAAATATTTCCCTAGCTGAGAATAAATGCACTCAAATTTATAATATGTTCAAGAATTTTAAATATTCATACTATGGAAAGGAGGGAAAACCATTGATTGACTATAATGATTTTCTAAATAAATATTCCATCATTGTTATTGATTGCTCTAAGCAATCTGATGTCATAAAAGGTTCTACAATAAATATTAAAATTAATCTTCAGTGGTGGGACTCATTCGCTGTAGATTCAGTAATTCATTGTTTAGTTATTACCTCAGATCCCCATTAAAAAATACTGTTGTAGTTCATTAAAATTTTTTATACATAAATGGAGCTCCTAAAATTGAGTTTAATTTTTTCATTACTACTTTGTATTCACAAATCAAAGCAGGAGAATGATTTCTTCATAAAAGTTGGTAAAAAAAAATAAAGATTTTATTTTATTAACTTGCAATGTTACTTTTACTAATAAAGAATTTTTACATAGAATAGAATGGTATAAAGAAGGGAAAATATATTCTGCACATAATCTAGAATATTTATATTCAGACTCTCAGAAGAAAATCGAAGTTTCCTCGTTTGTAAATATCACTAATATTGGGCATTATGGTTGTTACATTACTGTGGAAGAAACTCGAAAATTTTACAAAAAATATACATACTCCCGTTAAATATAAACAGAATTATTATGTCAAATCAATAAGTACAAAAAAAGGAGGAGTTTAAAAAGATATCAGGAATGGTACCTATAATATCAAATTATTGGATAAAATTTATCATGGAACAGGAAGGAAATACAGTTATCATTTCATGTACTTTCAATGAAAATAAATTTCAGGTGAATAAAGATTGGTATAATTTTAAAAAAGAACTGATTAATACTGAGACTGGTAGAATAAGTATGCAGAGAAATGTTCTACCTATCGCTTTCTCAATCCGATTATATACATGAATCTTTAACGAAATTTGGACTTGTCAATGGCAATAGTGTCCTTACCCCGATGGAGACTGGCTTGAAATTTGATATAGCGCCAGAAGACGTTAATTTGAAACTCGAACACACATACAGAGCGATGATTGGCAGACTCGCATACATCAGTGGATGTACCCATCCAGATATAACTATCGCAGTTAATCTATTAAGCCAATACCAATCAAAACCTACAAAAGAATTACTCAGCTATATAAAACGCATCTTCAGATATTTAAAAGGAACCGCCAATCTTAAGTTAATTTACGAAAACGACAGTAACGATAGCGCCAATGCAATGTTAGAAATTTACACTGACGCAGACTACACTGGCAATTATAGCGATCGAAAATCAACAAGTGGCATCGTCGTAAGTATGTACGAGCAAATTGTCGACTGGTCAACTAGAAAACAACGTCCAGTGACGATTAGCACAGCTGAAGCGGAATATTTGCCGTTAAGTGCAGCTACAACAACGTATTATGTATGAAGAAACGTGCTCAACGAAATTGGAGTCAATTAGAAGCCGATCACTCTAAATTGCGACAGCTCTTCGGCAATAGCCATCGCAGAAATGTATGAATCGAAACGCAGTCGTCATATCAACGTGGCATATAATTATGTACGTGAAGCAGTGCTCAACGGCGAATTGAAGCTGAAAAAGATCAACACGAAAGAGCAGCTAGCGGACATGTTCACCTAGGCCCTACCCGGGAAAGTTTCGAATATTTCAGAGGAAAAATGATTCGAGAAAGGGTGTAATCCAGAACGAATCATTTTCTACGTTTTTCGAATCGTTCGCGGACTTATGAATCCGTATCGAACGTTTAATCTTTTCTTTCAATGTATGTTTTTCGGTTGGAGTTTTTCTCACTTACCTCGATTTTTACTAATTACGATTATACGAAGATGTTAATTTTATTATGTTTTACGTGTTTTCAAACTGCAACATTTTATTTTGTTGAACGATGCGTTTTTAATTTTCTATCTTATACGATATGGCGTAAATACGAGCTTTCGAGTCAAATAGCTCGAATATTGAACGATCTACGAGCCTCATGTTTTCAACATCATCAGACATAGATTTCGATTGTAACATTTTCGATGGATTTTTTGCAATAACTTGTTTTTTAAGATTTAATGCGTCCACTATTCCTAACATTTTTCAAAAGATCTGGAATGCTGAAAGCCGATGCACAATTGGTAACGCTGAGTAGTCTGAAGGGAAATGAATGCATCTTTGAATTGCTGAGATTCTAGCATATTATTTACCCAATACAGCAATTTGGACAGTAACAAAATATTACAAATCAGCACTCAAAAAAAACAACCACTTACGCAATTTCCATGAATAACAAACAATATTATTTCTAATACATAATAGCAAAATTCAAAGTGCCGAATCGAAAAAACACTCACGCAGCATTTCAGAATAATAACAGTTTACGATTACATCAGCACTAATTGAACAAGCAGAATTAGCGCGCTAATATTCACGTGATGATAATACTAGAGTGAGAAATTTTTTACTTTATATTACTTTATATGTGGATCTTTACATTGAAATTACTTACTCATAGAGAAGAAACATCAAAATATTGAATCAGATTAATACTAACATGATACACGCTTTGTTAACTCGGCGCATTATAAAAAACGTAGAATTATGAGACCAGAAGCTCAAAATATTCAATTCAGTCTATTGTTTCCCAAAATCAAAATGCAGTTTTGCAAAAATATCGCTAGGGGTTAACAAACTTGTTTTGTTTATGTAAAAGAACCTATTTTGGACTTTAAAAATTAAAGCAATTACAGCTACACAGCCAGATTTTACACATGATGACCAACTTAAAGAAAAAATTTTATTCTATTTTTTTGGAAAATTTAATGAAAGTAGTTATTAATGATAGACACTTTACAAGCAATAATTATAAAATTAAATAATTGAGATTCTTTTGAAAATAAACCGTGGTTCAGGAAATAAGCAAAACAAAATTTAAAGTAAAATATTTGATAGGATAGGAATAACAAAAAAAAAACTTGGTCGAAGTAAGAAGTACTCCGAAGCTGCAACACGAAGTGCTCTGTAGGAGTTTTTAGATTTTTAAATTACATTAATGAATTTATCAGTGATAAGAAAGAAATTATTTCAAAAGAATGTTTGATTCTTTGATTTTGTTCTCAAAAGAATGAATGATTTATTTGGTTTTATAAAAACATAGGAAACGAAAAACACTGATGCTTGCCCGGTAGTGAGAAGATCATTTCTTTGATTGTACTTCAGTTTGATTAGTACTCAATTTTAACTTGTGCTTCTAAACGTAAACGTACCATTACTTGTTATTGATCGCTCCTGCCAATATTAAAAATGAAAATGAACGGTATCGCTTTCAATTTAGCGAGCGCGTATTGAAATTTTGCGATGATTAAAAGATGCGGCATGATAAAAAAACCGTGGCTTCTAGTGTGTTTCATCTTCTGCGTTTTAATTCTATATATTCTGGAATTACGAGTATCGAATTTTCCTAAAAATGGTAAGTGTATACGAACCTTATAAAATGTAACCCATGTGAATCATTTTTATGATATTAACTGGCTTTTGTGTTATCATATAACAGATAATATTTTGGAGCAATTTTATAAAAAAGATGGTTTGGGATATAATTCCAACAAAGAATCTGCGTCGGTAGAAGTATGGGGCTCGAGGAAAGACTTGATCGTGATTTACAATCGAATACCTAAAACTGGTTCGACCAGCTTCATCAACGTTGCCTATGATATATGCAAGAAAAATTCATTCAATGTGATTCATTTAAATATTACAAAAAATTCACACATTCTGTCTCTTCCAGATCAAGTATGTGAAATCTTAAACAAAATAATCAACTTTTTCTTCCATGATTTATAAATTTTTAAACTTTAGGCTAGATTCATTCATAACGTTACCAATTGGACTACGAAGAAACCGGCTCTTTACCATGGTCATGTTGGTTTCATTGACTTTCAAAAGTAAATTTTTCGAAACTTTTTCATTAATATTCCGATAAAATAAAATAAATTAATAATTCAAATTTTAATTACAAATAATTTCAGATTTGGAGTTCATACTCCTATTTACATAAATATATTGAGAAAGCCGTTGAGTCGTTTAATATCGTACTATTATTTCTTACGATATGGTGATAATTATCGACCCCATTTAATTAGAAAGAAGCACGGCAACAAAGTTGTAAGTTGGAATTCATGTGTAATTTGTTAATTCTATTCAGAATGATGCTTATGATAATATTCTCCAGACTTTCGATGAATGCGTTAAATTGAAGAACCCAGATTGTCATCCAGACAACATGTGGTTACAAGTGCCATTTCTCTGTGGACAAAATGCCTTTTGTTGGTAGGTAACAACAAAAAATTCGGAAATTCTGATAAAGTCTACCATAAACATAGATATAATCTGATCAGAGTTTAATTTCGCAGGATTCCAGGCAACGAATGGGCTTTACAAGAAGCTAAAAGAAACTTAGTAAGGGAATATCTATTGGTTGGTGTTACTGAAGACATTCCAAGTTTTATTTCAATATTAGAATTTGCGCTACCGGAATTTTTTAAGGGTGCTTCCGAACATTTTTCATCTAGTAAGTATTGTATTTGCTGATTTAATGTAGCTTATTGAAGCTCGTTCTCTAAATTTTACTGTTTTAAATAGGTCGAAGAAAATATTTACGTAAAACTAATAAAAAAATTGAACCTTCTGAAGAAACTGTTAAAGAAATAAAAAAATCCAAAATATGGCAAATGGAAAATGATTTGTATGAGTTTGCTTTACAACAGTTTAAATTCATGAAAAATCATTTGAAAACTTCAGAAAATGGCACAGTGATAGATAAAGGAATACAATTCAAATTTGAAAAAATATATCCCAAATGAAATATGGTTTTAAGAGTTGATTCAATTGATATTGATACATTAGCATTTCATCCTATTTAGTAGAAGTTACCAGTATTGACATAAATATCAAGATGACCTCAAGTATTCTATGTAATCATTGTACTGTGAAGATATCTAATTAAGTATTAATATTTTTAATTTGGATTTTTAGTAATAAAGATTAACACCTGAATATGAATAATTGTGAATTTTTCTCATTGTACAATGTAGTGAGTGTACTTAATTATATTTACATTGAACCTTTAAATTTGTTTGTTATGTCGGATAAGTACTTTATTAGTGATTAGTGAAGCGTATTGCAATCTTTTTTTATTATTAGATTTTTTATTGCTGACTTTCCTATTAATATTTAATTATTGTTTGTATGAATGTGCTATTTTTATTTCTTTGTAAAGTATATCAAACGGCTTGTGAATATTTTTATTTTTATCTAGCCATAGAACGAAATACATTATTGCGTTTTGTACTATTCTTTATGTATTTTTTAAAATGATTATTTACATCCTATCTTCAAAGATTTACTCGATTGATAATGTCTTCAACATCAAATTGATAGTATATTCTAGTTAACTAAATTCATGATGGAATTTTCTTAATTAGTTCAACACAATTTCGAGTCTCGAGACGATGAATTTTTCAATGCCTATTCCTCCAATTATTTTCATAAATAACCTAATAAAGTGAAGAAAATATTTTTATCTTGCATCCGTACAATCTTGAAAATAATAATATTGCACGCATTGTATGACTAAACTGAAATGTCAAATGACCCTTGACCAAAAAATAGCAACAGGTGCTATAAGGACACGTTAATATAGTAATACGTAATATAATGCAATACTTTTCTTGCTCTTCTGCCTCAACTCCAGGCCTAAGACCTGAACTCCTAAAGTAGATGAATTGATGCGGAGATTCCGATAATTCTACTCATTTTCTTATCAGAATTGTATTATCAGTGCGATTGAGTTTTACCAATTTAACAACGAGTATTACTATGTACGTTAGTTTCTCACCTTCATTGAAAATATTTGATTTTATTAAAAGTATAATTTTTTTCGTTGATCAACTGATTACATTTCGAGATAATTTTAAATTGCCGCTTAGATACATCCATACATATGTGAATTATTTCAATATCCGATGCTATTTCATTCATTTATTTCACTTCTCGAATTCTCGCCGTGAAATGACTACATTCAAGTAAACAAAATTTATGTTCTTTTATGTAGTTACGTGTATATTTACATTGTTAAAAGACATACGTGTAAGTGATTAAGTTTCATTGAAGTTGGTTCTCTTACTGAATTCATTAATTAAAATGTACTTCATTTTAAATCTTAATCATAACTTTTGTTTTGAATTCTGTTTAAATTAATTGATCAAAACCGTATTTATTTATTTATTTTATTTAGACATTTTGAGTGAAAGTCCGCTCATAGTGAAATGAAGTATGTCACTCGTACGATATCAATATTTCGTCTCGAAATCAGCATTTTGTGCCACCATGTGCCAGCTTTTTTCAGGATGGTGAGAACCAATATGCTGCGTTGGTTTTCCTTAAAAACAATATATATTAATGAAATCTTTGATGTTGTAGCTTACTTTGCAGAAAATATATTAAGCAAGGTAGTACCAAAAATGATTCTTCGTTTCCATACGTTGTTGGTCTTATATCGTAAGTATCTTATCTTTTCATTTATGACTATCATTATTATTTTTTGATTCAATGTTTTCCTAACGTACTTACTTATAGATCTTCAATGTGGATGTACTATGGTATCCTAACCAACAATGATACCTTGGTTTATATAAATGTAATTGGATGTACTTTATTCATTTCGTATATCACTATATTTTACTTATACACGCCATTCAAGGTAATTAACGTACAGTTATTTGTGATGATTGTCATTTTTAATTCTCCATGAATGCCTACTCTATGAAATGTTTTGTTTACCAGAGTATCATCAGACGGCAACTTCTCTTTATTGCTCTAGTACTTACTTCATTGGTAACATATTCACAATACGAAGAAGACAGAAATTTACTGAAATCTCGCATAGGTTTTCTTTGCTGTCTAGTCGGAGTAAGCTTTTGCGCCGCTCCTTTGAGTAATGTGGCAAGTATCTATCAAGTTTACTTTCGATTTGAGAATGTGTTCAATCAAAATCTTTAAAAATGAAGACTATTTGTAATTCAATTATATTGTGTTCAATAGATTCACGTGATTAAAACAAAAGATGCAGAATCTTTACCAGTTCCTATGATAACTATGACAGCCATAGTTACATTTTTGTGGTACCTGTACGGAGTATGTTTGAATGATACATTCATAATGGTAAGCAGTTTAACATTTGTCAATTATTATTTAATGGATTTGGTTGAATTGTTGATATTTCTTTTTCAGTATCCGAACTTGATAGGCTTTTCTTTGAGTGCGTTCCAGTTGATGTTATACTTGGCGTTTTTGAAACGAGAAAAACCAGTGGTATTTTCAAAAATGACTGTAGCGTAATTTTATATTTTCATGGTGTTGGTATTGATGTTTTTCTCCTTGAAACTGTAGTGTTAACGTTAACTGCAATTTTATTTTCTAAGAAGTGAATGTTACTACACTGAATTATGTATATAAGTCACCACTTACCATTTTCCTATTATGCAATGTCAGTTGAGTATTGATACAAAAGTTCTGGCGAATTGAACGATAATTTCTAAAATTACTATGCCAGAATACTTTTGTAATAGTTGATCTCGCATTAAATGCATTTATCTATCAATTTTTCAACTCTAAAAAGTAATCATTCACATTTCTTCCATAATGTATCCATTTAATGTTAACTGTTCGTTTGTTTTTCGTTTGTTTATTATTGATTTTATGACATTGAAATACATGTTTTGATAAAATCTGAACATATTTTCCTACAATGGTATCAGTCGTTGAATTGAAAATGATTCGTTCATTCAATGAGGAATAAACTTTCAATAGGTTAAGATACTGACGTCGTAAATAAATAGACTTGTACATTTTGCTCTATGATGTACGCAATGCAGAAGAAAAATTTGTTGATGATTCGGATCATCAAAATGTTCTCGTTTCATTCACCTTGAAAAACGATTTCTCAGGCAGGTGCAGGTTACTTTATAATTGTTACAGAACTTTGACTTCGATAGAAATGGAAAAGAGGAATTTTTAGCATTTTCTAAATGTTTTTAATAAATATTGCCAATAAAATACTACAAAACTATAAGAACGAGTACTTTGTTCACAATTCACGAGAACAGATAATTTTGATCACATCTCTCTTATAGTTTGTAACAAAGAAGTTGAATTATTTCGAATTTTCTATTATTTTTCCTCAATTTTCAGTTTTTGAAATTGTAGGCTAGAGGCTAAGTCTCCATAACAATTAAAGAAATATTGACCGCTTATACATCATTAATTACAAGAAAACACACATAAATCTGTTTTCAAAAGGTAATGTTTTAAAATATACAAATCAACTATGGAATTCAAAAGCATTTACCAATTAATATCTAGGGTTCACCACATCAACTGTTAGTCAATTATAATGCAGGTAACCAAAACAAAATCTCAATAATATGTAAAACATTTTTTAATAAACTGTCCTTAAAATTCAATTCATCCACGAAAACAATTTACATTTATTTTTAGGCATTTCGAATGTTTAAAGCTTGCTCCAACTCGGCTCGTTTCTGCTGCACTTTAGTATAGAAATACCGGCAAACCGCTTCTTGAGACCAAGGCTGATAATAAAATTCAGCTCTTCTTTCTTCTTCTGGGTTTCCAACAACATCGGTCATCGTCTAAAAACAAAAAGGTTAATAACAAATACTTGAATTTCTAGTACTGTAAGTTCAGTTACCTTCAAATCTCTGGTCTGAGAGATAATCCATTTATTAATAAATTGCTGAGGATCTTTGGCAAAACTTAAGAAAAATTCACGATTTGTTTTCAACTGATTAATCGTCTCAACCGTTTCATGTATTTTGTTGTCAAGGCTTTGAATTTCTTGCTGACTGGCAGTCGATAGTAAGAAATTATTCATTTGAGCTTTCAACGTGTCATCGACTTCTACATCAATATCATAACATGCGGTTTGTTTCTGTTCTACACCTTCAACGCTACAAATGCAGATATTTTGATAAATACGTGTACGTATAATTTGTTGAGATGAGCCATATCTTTACCTAATAACATGATTGATGACGATAGGATCAGGAGGATGCAATAAAGGATTTAATCTCTGCGGTATTTCTGCGAATTTCATTCTGGAGCATTGAAATATCCTCTCTAAAAATTCGTCGCAGTTGATGAATTCTCGTTCCTGCGAATCCTACGAACAAAATAGGTTAGTAAATAAGATCTCTATTAGTTTACCAAAAAAATAGTTCAAAATTTTATACTTGTAATTTGTGAGTCTTAATGTACTGCCACAACGCGCTTATTATAACCGGTCTTGTCTGAGTATGAACTCCTAATAACCTGGCTAATCGTGGGTCTAATTTGAATTGTAATGGCTGATAATCTAATAACAGCAGAATGGTGCATCGCACATTTTTATCGCCTGGTCTTTTAACCTGTAAAGAGGACCAAAATAGTTGCTGCACGAAAAATTCATTTTGGTTTCATTACTTGTAAAAGAAAAAAAACCTGAAATCCGTCCGTTTCTTGCGTAGTGGCAGTCCTATGCCATTCAACGAGATGATTATCAGGTCCATACAAATCTTTATCCAATTCAATAACGAGCGATTTGAAGAAGGACGAAAATTTCCGTTTAACCTACAATACATTTATAAATGAAATACACACACAGACTTTTTAAAAAATTGACATACTTTATTTGGATCGTTTTTCGTGTCTTCTAATAAACGACCTTCCACTCTCAATTCCCAAGACGCGACACTGCCTTCTTCTTGGCCTCCTTCTTCGCCAGGTTCTTTAGCGGGATAAAAAGTATTTGAAATGAAAATACGTAATTTACGTTTCTGTTTCATTGGTCGTTTCAAAGCTTCCTATGAAAGATTGAGAACGCGCATTAATTGATACGCGCATTCTTATAAACATGTGCATCTACACAAAAATAACAATATTAAACCTGAATATCTAATCTTTTTCTCATAATAGTCGAATCCAGTTTTCTTTCAAAAGCCAGCAAATCCATGTATGCTTGAGATTCCGGCACTAAATCACGAACTTTTTGAGGAAGTATTTTATCGGCTAACTTTTTTTTCTTCTTACTGATTCCACTTCCTCCAGTATGTCCAAAATCACTGTAGGATTACTTGATGTTATAAAAACTTCACAAGTATAAGTAAAATATTCCATACAAGACTGACCTTTTATTCGATGGAACTGAGGGAGGACCTCGGTTGTCAATATTGGAACGTTTATATGACGGTTGCGGACCGCGTGGAATCATATTAGGTCCTGGTCCTAGCGTACTCTGAGGAGAATAACCTCCCGGTCTTTGTTGAACCTGAAAGATTACACCACAGTGACATAGTTATGAAAGATCCAATCGTGATAGTAATGATAGAAAAAAAAAGTAAAAAATTGGGGCGAACAACTCATCTAATAAAAATCAAGTTAGATGCGAAAGAAAACACGAATTGTTACATTCTCTCAGTTGAACTTACCGGGTAATTTGGACCTCCATACTGTCTTAAAGGAGGTCTGGGGAATTGCTGAGCCATTAATAATCAAAACTACTTTTCTAAAACAACGTAAAACAAAACACAAAAATAAAAACTAATGCTTATGCGTAATGTTCGCTGATTATTTTCCTACGAAAGCTAGTAAGAATGCCAGTATATCAGCTTACTAGCGAGGTTAAATTAACATAAAAAATGAAATAAATAAAACTGATACATGCCCAAATGTAAAATATTTGTTAATTCAAAAAAATCTTTGGTAGCGTCAGTGCTCCACTAACCTTTGCTGCTCAAGTTCGCAAATTACTTGATTGTTTTAGCTCGTTCGCTTTATATTTTACAATACACCAACTTTTACAGCAGAAAATAAATACGTTTAGCAGATTTTAATCATTTTTGGAACAAATTACTCGAACTAAGATGCAATTAATATTGTAAAAACGCTGATATTTTGCTGAATTTTTCAGTTTTTCATGTAGTAAACTAACAACCAGCGCAGTGTTGACCAATATCAATAAATTGTTTCAAAAAATTGCTAAA
This sequence comes from Ferrisia virgata, assembly GCA_900060175.1. Taxonomy (NCBI): domain Eukaryota; kingdom Metazoa; phylum Arthropoda; class Insecta; order Hemiptera; family Pseudococcidae; genus Ferrisia; species Ferrisia virgata. The sequence continues at coordinate 23,608 of FIZR01022932.1, forward strand.
ATAAATTCACCACCACAACTCTAAAGAAGTTCGCTGGATTGTTATAAAAAAACATTCTAACATAACTGGTAGAAATCTTTGTGCTAAAATTGAAAAATAAAAATAAAAATTTTAAAATTTTCTCTAGAGAGAATAAACGATTAGGATGACCAACAAAAATTGAATTTTTTTTTAAAGTTGAGTGTAAACAGGTTCAAATACGTCTTTAAAATTTATTAATTCAAGTTTTTAGAAATTCGCCGAAAAATAATCCGAAATGCCCGTTCAAGAAATCATTGCAACCAAAGTAATTGTCCATCCTTTAGTACTACTAAGCGTAGTAGATCATTATAATCGTATGGGCAAAACCGGGAATCAGAAACGAGTCGTTGGAGTTCTATTGGGAAGCTGGAAAGGCAAAGGTGTCTTGGATGTATCAAACAGTTTTGCAGGTATCTTCCATTTTTACACAGTTGACCATTGCCTGTTATCAATTTCTCTTCAGAAATTTTACTTGACGAGTACTTTATGATTTTAGTTCCTTTCGACGAGGACGATAAGGATAAATCTGTTTGGTTTTTGGACCATGATTATTTAGAAAATATGTATGGAATGTTCAAGAAAGTAAATGGTAAACAGTTGAACAGTTTTCATCGTGTGTGGTGAGTTATCGTTGTACTTGTTGATCAATGGTATCAATTTTCTGTATAGCTCGAGAAAAAATTGTTGGTTGGTATCATACTGGGCCTAAGCTACAACAAAATGACATTGCTATAAATGAATTGATCAGACGTTACACTCCAAATTCAATATTAGTCATAATTGACGCCAAACCCAAAGATCTTGGTTTACCCACTGAAGCATATAGAGCTGTTGAAGAAATTCACGATGTAAGTCGTTTATACCTTATTGATAGTCAAGAATTGAATAAGATAGAACCTAATAATATTCTAGGATGGAAGTCCAACTGGCAAAACCTTCGCCCACGTACCTAGTGAAATAGGTGCTGAAGAAGCTGAAGAAGTTGGAGTGGAGCATTTACTTCGTGATATAAAGGATACTACTGTTGGATCTCTGAGTCAGAGACTCACGCGTCAGCTAAATGGTTTAAAAGGACTAGAAGAAAAAATTATTGAGATTAAGAATTATTTAATTGAAGTAATTATTATTAGTATTGTGTGATATGCGGCTAACTTCAAGTCGCAAAATCTTCAATCAAATCTATTAATCACACTGTCCTCAGGTTGAAGAAGATGCTATGCCAATGAATCATCAAATTTTTTATCAGCTTCAAGATATTTTTAATTTACTGCCAGACATTAGTAAGCAAAACTTTGTAGAATCATTGCATGTGAAAACTAACGATCAGATGCTGGTAAGTATTTCAAATTTTTTTCATTTTACAGAATAAATAAGCAGGTAAAATGATTTATGTATTCGACTTTCGTTTACAGGTTGTTTACGTCACATCTCTCATAAGAACCATTATCGCTCTTCATAACCTCATTAATAATAAATTAACGAATCGCGATGCTGAGAAGAAAGATATTAAAAAACCTGAAGAAAAGAAAGAAGAAGTAAAAGAAGAGAAAAAAGAAGTTAAAGTTAAATAAAATAATTTCTATTTACAGTAATTGATGTTAAAAATTTTTATCTATATTTTTTCAATTTGCAATAAGAATAATTGTATTATACGCAATTCGTCTTCATTTCAATTTGGAAATCTTTGCATTGGTTCTTTAATGTTTTATGAGTGAAATAGGGAATCATTGAACGAATCAGTTGTTGAACTTTCAATTCATTTTCAATCCATCTAAAATTTCAGTTGTTTATTCTCTGGTAAAGGGTTAACGTCAAACAGAATAGGTAAGACAAGAAGTATCGTAATGAGAGTGATACTTTTTGAATTTTTAAAGTACCATCGAGGTTGAACCTTAAAGCTGATTAAAGACAGTGTTCAACTTCAAACTGACCTAATCTATCAAACCATGTTATACCTCCTTCGTAATGAAGGGTTACGTAAATTGAGAAGATAGGGTTTAAGGTAATTGATGACATTTTAATCATTGATGTCTAAAGTTTAAAAATAAAAATCTCTTCTAATAAATTGAAAATTGTAATTGACTTTTTAAATTTTTAACAATTTTCATTTTCATTTTCTAACTGAATTTTTTGAATTTTTTGAGGGTTTTATAGCATTTCAAGTTTTATTTATAATTAATTTTCACTTTGTATATCATTTGCCTCTTCGACCATGTAACTTATATTATAATAGACTGCTTTACCTCACGGAGCGCATATGTTATTTATACTCAAAGCATCTGTTCCATTCTATAATGAAGGTAGTAAATAAATCAATAGTGCGCATTCGCGAAATCTTCGCGTGGAATACAGGTATTACTCGTATTACTTATCAGGGATTTCGTTAATTGCTTGATTTGTTTGTGGTAGTGGGTTCCCGAAATTTCATAGGTCTAAGCGAAATTTTTTCAGAAAATTAATTTGGATGGTGATTTCAATTTCTAAATTTCATCGTTTGCAATAATTTAAGTATGTGTAGCGAGAAGCCACTGCGCCATGGCAGCGCCACCATCGAACATGCTAACACCCCCTCCCCCTTCCGATGTCGATAAGCACATATCGCGCACTGTCAGTTTGTTTTATAAATTATTAGAGTCAGTTGCTGTTGATAAGAACGTCGTTTGAGTTGTGAATCTCGGATGTACTTGTAAATATACGGATTAAAAAAGTAAAAACAACGTGTTTTTCAAACCTCATTTATAGTACTTTATAGAACGTAAATGAAGCTAATAACGCACCAATAATACTATTTCAAATGAGTTGCTACCTTTGTGGAAAAAACGAGCTTACGGTTTTCAGGTAGTGATCTAATGCATACTTTTTCCCCATGATGCAATATTTTAATCTTCTTGAAATCATTATCATTTCAATAGTTGTCCAAAGAAAGATGGAGTCATCAGGGAGCAGTGGTTTAAATTTTGCGATCTAGGAGATGATAAACAAAGATTATTACGATTATGTGAGAATCATTTTCACGAAGCAGACATATGCCGGAAGCAAAGAACGATTTTAAGAAAAAGCGCTGTACCTCGTCTTAGTCCTCAAAATTTGAGAAGTAGTATTCACTTTTACTTTGAAGATACCTTTATTTTATTAAGAGTTATAATGATGAAATTATAATGAGCAATTTCAGTTAGAAAACATGAGATCCAGAAGGCTACTTGCGAACTTTGTATACAAATGGGTTATCTTGATTCTCCTCGAGAGAATATTTCATACTTCAAGTGAGTTGAAACTATAGTTGAAGCCCTCAAGCTTTATGTATAATCACTGCCTGTATTCAATGACATAATGCTTAATTGTATGTAGATTTCCCAAGGACCCAATTTTAAAAAAACGTTGGATCGATTTTTGCGAACTAAAAGAGGAAGAAGTTTCCCCTAAAGCACGATTATGTGCACGTCATTTTTTAGAAGGAGATATAATAAATCTTTCAGACCGACGATATCTACGAAAAGGCACAGTGCCAGAAATTTTTGATTTTGAAGACTGTGAAGCCTATTGCGCAACAGCAGCTTACCTTTGCCACACTGAATTCTCTGAGACGTATGTATCTTTTCATGTTAATTGTTCTAATCACTGTTTCTGTGCTTATGATTTATAACAGGAATGTGTTGCATGATAGCTTTCAAATTGTTGAAAATCGCGTAACCTTGTTATTTAATGATCCTCCTAGGCCCCTACCGCTACTGCTAATTTCATCAGTGAACAGGGTTGAAAAAAACAAGACACGTTTTTTTGGTTTAAAATGTTTTTTTTTTTGTTTATTTTTAAACGAGCGTTAAAAATGGTCTCATTGGTCTTCTAATATTTCAGAATATATTTCCATTATTGTAGTTCAATAGACTATATTAGCTCAATTTTTTTTGACAATGACAAATTGACAATTGATGAGAGAAAATTAGGTCAACCTTTTGTGGATCTATTTTGCCTGGCAGTGGTATTTTAATTTGATCATAGTGTAAATTTTTTCATATTTTATTAATTTTAACGTTTCCAAATTTCCATTATTGTGAAAAGTCTGAAAAGCAAAAAAAACGAAACAAAAAATTCTAAATGAGGTGAAAAAAACAAGATTAAAACAATATACGTGTCATAAACACATTTTAAACAATTTTTTTTTGTTCCTACCCTGCAAGTGAACGTAATGTGTCACAGAAAGGGTTGGTGTAAATATGTTTTTTCATTTATTGGTTACGTATTTATCTGATTAACTTCTGGTACTAGAATGCACTGATTTATTTTTTATTAAAACAGAAATGCCACGCTTAACGATTCTGAATACTCGGAAATTGATGTATCTACACTGAAAGAAATCTCTTCTATTTCAAATAATGTTGCGAAAACAAAGCAATGTATTACTTTACCGGATGGGTTAGTGAAATATAACTGCTCACTTACTTCATCCTTATAGTAAAGTAAACATCTGTATTCATTACTTGTGTTATTACAGAGATGCTTTTATGAAGGAATCTGAAAATGGGAATCTTTGTACGTTATTTGACGGTTCCACGCCTGTGCCTCTTCTATAAGTTATGTGAACACGTCTTTGTGAATTGATAATGATAATGTACTTGACAGGTGAGTATTAAATAAAATGATGATCCTTCTAAATAGTTCAAGTAACAATTATTGATTCTGTTTCATAGTAATGGTGATGCAAAATTTTGAAGTATTATACTTACACGAACGGAACAAATTTTCAGACACCAGAGAAAAATGAAAATAAAATTGTAAGTAAAAGGAAATTAATTGATTATCTTGATGCAAATAATTTACGTATGTTTTCTGTTGCTTTAATAACAGTAGGTATGACAATTAGAATTAATTTTCAAGTTGTATTATTCTCATCTTGCAGGTACCCCTAAAAACAGTTGCAGACGTTTGAAATACATGGGTGATGTGAAATCCTCTGATTTTAAATCGCCTAGGAAGGCGAAACAATGCTTCCAATTGGCATATGAGAAAGCACAGAAGTACAGAATAAGCAGGTTAATTACTTTAAGACACAGAAGAAGAACTACCATAACCTTATTACTGAACTGAGGAAAAAGGAATTGTTATCTGAATGGATAGCTGCTCGAATCACAGGAAGAATGTAGAATGTAGTAAGAGCACATCTATTGAGTACTTGTAAATTTTCGCAAAAATCTTACCTACAGTTCGTTTCATTCAACTTAACACACGAGAGAAAGTAAACAATTGCTTATTAGCCAGTAGAATGTCTGAAAATGTCCAAATCAAGGCATTTTATTATCTAATGAGTGTTTGTGTTTTTCCGATTGCCAAATTGAATGAAACGGACTATACAGTTGAGTATGTTCCACATGTCTCTTACATGATTAAATAACATCAACATGGTTTTCATTTTACTTTCATTGAACTTCCATCTTTCTCTAACAATGATTCAACTCTTATACATATTCATTCATGTTTAATTTTATTTAACGTAATACCCCAGTTAATAAGCCACATCCAGCACACAGTACTGTTTCTTGTCGAACTTCATCTGGTATTTTGTTCTCAAATACCTCAGCCAAATCATTGTAAATTTTCAAATACTGAATACTAGCTTGTGTTACATGCTGTAAATTTACCATTCACCTGATGTGAACCAATGAACCATCTTGTCTTTGCATGCCTTTAAATAAGCCAATCCACTGTAAATTTTCAAACGCTGAATACGTCATTCAAACAATCCTTCATGCCAATTGTTGGAATCTGCATACAAACGTTTACTAATACACCATGAAGTTCGGTCAACAGAAACTGGAAATTGTTCTATAGGTGATATTCAAATATTGCATGCTACTAGGTTGATTACAGCTAAAACCGTTGATCCCTTGGTTGAAGTGAACATTGACAGCAATGAAGCGGATATTGATGATACTGACGGAGCAGAGCTGCCTTTTGTATAACTTTTTATCAACATTTGTAAACGATGTAATCGGGTTCATTGCCGATTATATTTTATGTAAATTGTTGACGGGGGCGAAGTGTTTAACTTTTTGAAGCCATTTAGAAACGTATACTGGAAAATCACAGCCGCTCGTTGACCTGAAGAATAGGGGAGGTCTATACAAAGCATAAGACGATAAATGTGCCAGACAACGGAAATTACTTTTAGGGAGGGTAAGGGCGAAATTTTGAATAAAAATTTCGCGATTTTTGTCGATGTGAAAACTTTTATGAGAGTTGCTCGGAACGTGTTCTAAACAGATCAAGATCGTTTCCAAAATCTAAATAAAAGCCAGAATGAATCACGAAATGCAGTTAAGAAATCAAAAATACAAATACCTATAACTAAATCAGTTCTTTTTTCTAATCAATAAATATTGTATAACGTTTACATCCCGTCATCCATATTCAACTTCGGAACTGAGTCGTTATTATTTCAAGTTATCCGTATCTAACCTCGGAACTGATTCACAATTATTTTAAGTTATTTGTATCCAACCTCACAGCTGATTTGTATTTAGAACATCTTGATGGTCTGAAGTGAAACAGAAATGAAAATTAAACTGAATATTGATTGTTTTTTGTCTGCTTTCTTCAAAATTAGGTTATTTGTAAAAATATATACCTGATAGTTACTGCTACGAAAGTTTACTTAAATGAAATACGAATTCGAATTGATTGAAAACAAAGTATACAAGATCATTTTTCAATCAAACTATCATTATTCATTGATGTACACATTTGAAAGTTTTAGCTATCAATTAGAATTGAACTTCAGATAAATGGGCCAGCATACAGCAATATACGGATATGAGTTTTTCTTCTCACTAGTAATTTAAATTGCGTACACCGCACTTATTCATTTTTAAAAAGTGATTTCCTAAATACATAATTGTTCTCTATATTGTTTTAATTAATTGAAACGAATTGAGCGCCGTTGAACACAGTTCAACATAATTCTACTTCTATTGCTCTGCTCGCTGCTTTTATGATCAATTGATAATGTGCAAGTTCAGTTGATGACTAGCTAGACTACATATAGGGGTAGGTGGTAGTTCAGCTGTAGTAGTCCAACGCATACGCAGAAAAAATATTTTCGTAACTAGGGAGATAAAACGCTACTTTATGCCCCTCTCACTGATCGCTCGGGGCTACAGACAAGCATTTATCTCCCTCGTTTAAGGAAAATATCGTATTTAACGCGGAAGATGAATGATTTTCTACGAATTTTAGTTATATTGAATGAGCAGTCTATTATAATAAAAATTACTATATTATGGTCGAAGATTATCCTTTTATTTCTGACGAAAATTAAAATTAAAAATAGTAGTCAATAATAAACCAATCATATTAATGGAAATCTGCTTGTACTAAATTTCTAGCAATCTGATTGGGTTAATACATTTTTATTAATAGCGATGTCATGCGATTGAAAGCTCAAGAGCTCAATTTTATATTTCTTGTCTTTGAAGAATCCCGCCAAACTATTTACTGATAAAAAATTTTTAAATGAGTAGTGGGTACATACATTTTTATTTTTGGTTAAATAATTGAATAAAATGAAAGTAGCGGGTATTTCTAGTTGCGTACAATTGTCATTTTAGCGTATTGGTTTCACGTTGGTATCTTGAATTTATTACATTATGGAAATTCATAAAACCGGTGCCAGTAAAGTTTCAGTGGACAATGCTTTAAAACAGCAATACCCTTGTCGTATGCAGTTGTACAAAGATCCTCCAGCAGCACAAATTACTTTGCATGAGTTTGAACAATATGCCATTGAAAGATTGAAAGGTAATCCCGTTATTATAATTATTTTAAGGTATTATACGGAAGTGCGATAAATCGGTTTTTGCAGTGTTGCGTATATTGGAGATGGTAAATTTAAAAGGAGCTTCTAAAAATTCCGAAGAATATGGAAAAGCTGTTGAAGATGAACTCAAGAAAAGTTCTCAAAGATTCAGAACATTAGTTAGTTGATTTGTTGATCAGTTCAAGTTTGGTATTAGAGCATTTTATAATTGATGTTATTCGGTTTATAGATTTTTAAAAGTATAGAAGATTATGAAGCTCGTAGAATTGATCATATTTCTCATTATATCTTGCGTTTCGCATACTGCCAAAGTGAAGAGCATAGACGATGGTTTATTGCTCGAGAATATGAATTGTTTAAGCTCAGATGGTTAAATTTGCCAGAAGATCAAAAACAAAGATTTATTGCGAATAGTCAACTAAATTATGAAGTTGTACGAATTCTTTTGTCTTGTATAAAGTCAAGCTCAAAATATTAATTGTTTTTTTTTGTTTAATAAATCTCGCTTCAGCTAAATTTGTAATAAAGATGGATAAAACAAATCCATTCTAAAACATTCAAGAAATTTCAACTGAAATGTACCGTGTTGTAAGATTTAGTGAAGTGAGATTTATTTAATCGATTACCAATTTTCACGTCCTCATGATACTAATATTATTTCAATATTAATTGTATTGATAGTTGGACGACGTTACTTGCAAACAGAAAAGCAGAGTTAGTGGAGGTTTAATAAAACCTGAAAGTACTGATTATTATTGCGTTGAGTGGACTAATGTATTGGATTTAGTTCGTAACCGAAAAGTGTATTTGGAGGCTGGCTTAGCTTACATTACATCCAATGATTTAATATCAGTCCTAGGATCTACTTTCAGATCAAACTTATCCCATAATTTGGCGGTAATTAAGCAATGAATTTATTTCATTACTTGGCTTGTTTAAATTGAATTTTATTAATATGATACGATTATATTTACAGATTATGTCTCATAAGTTGTCTGTGATACAATCAGATGAAAGATTTAAACGTTTGTTGAATAATTTACACCATACCTATACCGGGAAAACTTATACTAGGACAGATAGCGACAAACAAGTATCTTTGCAAAGTTTGGATTCTGTGAGTATTTATAGTTGTTTTTAGTTCTCAATGTTTAACGTAATAGAATTTTCATTTTTTCAATTTTCTTTTTTTACAGCTTTCTAAAACTTCTTTTCCGCTGTGTATGAGACAGCTCCACACTACTTTAAAAACTCAACATCATTTGCGCCATTTTGGTCGACAGCAATTTTCTCTTTTCCTTAAAGGCATTGGGTTATCTATGGAAGATGCTCTAATATTTTGGAGAACTGAATTCACGAAAAAGATGGATTCTGATCAGGTATATGTCAAAATTATCGTAAACTCATTTTTCTGCTACTAAATAATGTACATCTGATGTGTTTAAAATTAGTTTGAAAAGAAGTACGCTTATAATATACGTCACAATTATGGTAAAGAAGGTAAAAGAGCTAACTATACTCCGTACAGCTGTGGTAAAATTATAGCGAGTAGCGCAGGACCCGGCGAATATCATGGCTGTCCTTTCAAACACAATGATGTGGCTAGTTTAAAACAAACATTTGCTTCCCTTCATATTAGTCCTGCAGGTAATAAGGTGAATTCTATTCACAGTATTTTGAAATAATTCGCATTTCATGCTTCCTTTTATTCGTATAGGATCCGAGGAAGTTTTACAATACGTAAATATAGGCCAATACCAACTAGCTTGTGCGAAATTCTTCGAAGTAACTCACAGTGCACCTATTTTGACTGGTGTAAATCATCCAAATCAGTATTTCGAAGAAAGCCAGAAAATATTAGCAACAGAAAAGCCTACTACTTCTGCTTCAAAACGTAAAGCTACGCAACCAATGCCCACACCTGCGAAAAAATCTTTGGAGGAATGTCTTGATGATACAACATTTGACGGTATAAATTTAGAGCAGTTGGATGGCATTTAAAAAAAATATTTCACAAGGTGACTGTGTAGTAACAGAATTTATTTTATTTTAATGTTTTGTATGCAATTTTATTGTTTGTATTATATTTTTTTCAATGATACATAAATACCTGGACTGTTTCGTTGACTCGATTTATTGTTCTTACATGTCACATTAGGAAATCTTAATTATAATCTACCTTGCAAAAATTCCTCCGCTTCTATACAATCAAAGCTGAAGTAAAAAAAACAACTGTTTCTAGAACTGTACACTCAGTTGAATATTTCACCTAGTTAATCTCATTAAATAATAAAAAAGTAAAAGAAATACTATTACAATGGCTTTCCACTACTTTGCGTTGAATAATTGTCAGAAAACAAATACTCACGTTCGAGACATACGTGACACATTTAGAAACGACAAAATTAATTACGATAAAATGATAGAATCGCGGAACAAGAAAGGAAATTTCTTCATTTATGTTTTAAAAATTTTTCAACGCGATTAATACATTCCATGATAAACAATTTAGAAAAAAATCAACGCCGGAACATTCGTTCAGTTTGATAGTTAGAGAAATTGTTAATGTCGCAAGATTTAATTTGGCTCAAATATACATGAACAATAACCATACCTAATTAAAATATTTTATGTGCAATAAAAATGATACTGAGAGTTTTGACGAAGGAAACATCGCACTCATCTCCGATCTGCAGGATAAGTTTTAATTTTGAAAGGAATTTTCCATAGAATATGAATGATAAGTAATATAGAAAATATTATTATTTCTTCCAACAAAGAAGTGATTATTTCCACAAGAAAAGAATTTTGTTTATAAAATTTGATTTGAGTTTTTTCTTTCACCTCCTCAGTAATAAATTTTTTCCTTAATGAAAATAAGTTTAAATGAGATCGCGGATGAATGTATAATTTTTAATGTAATGACATCTGATTGACTTTTTTTTATTATCTTCTCCAAAAAAAGTTGACAATTTATGAAGCCCGATGAATCGCTTTGAAAATGAAGTTAAAAACTTAAAATTGGTGAAACAAGATAAACCACGTTAGCAGAAAGATGATTTCATATAATTATGTACATTAATTAGGGATTCCTTGAAATCTTTGGAATTCATTGAGCTGACGTGAATAGGTAGAAAATAGATAAGTCTTCGTTTGATCGAAGACAATTCACAAAGGTTAATCATGCCTACAGTGTACAGTATATCCTTTCGATTAGGTAAACTTTTATTGACCATATGTGTAGGAATTGAAGGACGTCATATGCACATAATTCTCTATTAATTTTTCAGACTTGTTACTTCTTACACCCGTTATGCACTCATCTTCAAAAGCAAGGCGGCATCATCGGTAAGCATGTGGCGCGTGCGGCGTGCCGCATATGGTTCCGCTCCGGTGAAGCAAACAATCGAGTCTCCCAGAATCTTCATTTAATTTTATTCAAAATCTTTTTTAGCGTAACTGTTTACTTTCAGTTTATGTCTGGCGGATTTAGCGAAATGTAAATTTGTGAACGCGTTTGTTGATTTCGAAATATGAATTTTTTTGGAGTGCGAAATGTTCAAAATACTGATATTCGTGTGTGTTAGTGACAAGTACTATAATTTGTAATTTATCGATAAGAAGACAGTAAAAGCTGTTCAATCAGCTACTGAGGTAAGATTATAAGTAAAAGTGAATTTTATCGCATAAATTAGATATACAAGTTTATTTACTGCAGAATTTTTTCATTTCTTAATTGTTATATTTCTATAAATACCTGATTATGTAGATAAGTACTAGACTGTTGTTAGTCTCATAGACATTAATGTGAGCTAATATCACAATTTATTAAAAATACACGCACAGATATATGTTGAGATATCAAGCTGAGAAATATTTAAGCAATCATTTGAGTATATAGATAAAATACTTCATGCTTAGTGAGAATTTTCTTTAGATCTCGGTACCTTGAGCAGATTAGATATACACCATAGAATTACTTACTCATCACAACAAAAACAAAATAGGTAATTCCAACAATTAACCATCACCGTCGCTCTGGAATTCCTAAAAATACTTCTTTATTGTACCGAAGGTGGGACTTTGACTCTCTTTGTTGGAAATATTATCTCCGCTATTTTGAAAAATTTTCAAACCAATTTTTACATTTAAAAACTAAACAACAGCTTTGAAAGGAAGTTTATGAAATGCGAAAAACCTATTGGATTGGGACATAATTAATTCGTAATAAAACTAGGTAGTTCATAATTATTGATAAATATACCCAACATTATGAATGCTCAGTTGACGTGACGACCGAATACACGCTTCTGCGATAAATTATGAAATTATAAGATGTACACCAGGGAAGAAAGGTACTTAGCTTTCTCCTCATAGGTTTAGGTATGTTATCAATTTTATACCACGACTAAACATTTCATCTACAGTTTATAGAGATGATCATTGGGTAGTTAGCTTTAATACGGTTATTGGTTATGCGGAAATTTTAAGAGAAAGTTCCAAGATATTGTAGTATCTAACCAATGTAGCAATGCTTCTTGAATCATGAAACATCCGTTAAAAACCAACCCCTTAAAATTATAGATTTTAGTGGTCATCGCGCATGAATTTATACCATTGGCAAAGTCATTTTACGACGAATATAACAATCTTTATCCTGCCAGCAAAAGATAAAATCATTAACATGTTTCATCATCTGACAAATTCTAAAATATCTTTGATCGTTTGATAATGAAACATTTAAAATGCTCGTTATGATATTCGTCAAACTCAAGGCTGCGATGATAAGTTACAGAAAAGAAATAAGTACGTGAAAAATAAAAACAAACGTTAAATTTAGGGAAAGTGATAATGTGATTTCTAGGCGTGATTCCGTCCCTAGTATCATCACCGTATACGCAGACTAGAAAAAAATCATTCTTATGGTTTAGAAATCTTTCGAACTTCCTTTCAATAATGATTTAACCAAAGTCTCTTCATCTTATGTAATTATAAAACGAAGAAGAAAACGCGAAAAACAATAACATTATTCTCGGCTATCTTCTCCATCTCTCTATACATATATATGTATACCTATACTATGCAATTTCCGAACATATTAAACCTTTCGATACCTACTCATTCAACAACCTTGTACCACATTTCAAACATGTACAGAAATATTATATTAAAGTACATATTGTACAGCACCTAACCTATCGCGATGTAAATAAGATAACTATTCTTTTTACTTATCTATTAAAAATTATTGTATCTAAACGACGAACTAATGTGCATTGTAGGCGTTGCCAAGGAGCATGGTGCAATGCGAAGCGTACTTCGGCTGTATGCCGTCTTAAAGACACTTTTCGCTGCACTACTTCTATTTGTGCTGAAATTTGAGCTTATGCATACGGCATCATTATGCCCGCAAGATACCATCATACAACCTTGCAAATGTTCAGAGCGATCGAATGAAGTGCAAATATGGTCCGTTTTATATTAATTTCCTGTTTAATCGTAGGATTTTCTGTTTCGCTACAGATTCGTATACAACTGGAAGTATATTTTACAGGTGCAGCTATGGTGACTTAAATTCAATATCTAATGCTTTAAGATCGATAAGCCAATACGTTTCTAAAGAAATAGACGAATTAATTTTGGAAAATAATTTGTTACCTTCGTTACCTGGTCAAATGTTCTCTTCTATTAAAGTACTCAGGTTAATGTTGCGTGAAAACGGTTTACAAAGAGTTTCTTCCAATTGGTTAGCCGGATTGGAAAATAATTTACAAGAAATTTACCTGGTTGAACCAGAATTGAAGAGTTTTCCTGATGATAGCCTTATCACATTACCAAAACTAGAAGCACTTACATTAAGTGCTAGTTCTATTACAAAAATGCCTGCCATATTCGGTTTATCTAGATTAAGGTAAATTTTCAATCATTTCATGCAAGTATCTGTAAAGGCATCGGTAATACGCATTTGAATCACCAATTACAACCCAAGCGGAGTCGTTTACTATAATTTTAATAAGGCCAGCCGTAACCAACCAACTAAACGTTATTGCTGCTTCGATATACGAAACAGCCAAATTAATGTACATCGTATACAATTCAACCTAAAAAGTTAAAACCAAGATTTTTTGGTTTTTTACTTTTTCTTTTCCAAAGTAGATATAGGTAATGACCAATAGTGAATTTCCGTGACTTGACAAAGAAATTTCAAAGACAATGACCCGATCATCTTTTCCCTCCAAAATTCTGATCCCACCTCAAAATTGTTCATTTTATATTAAGACCTTATGCCAAGCCCAATGTATAATTTTACTTTTAAAGATATTTACTTTATTTTCAAGAGTTGAGATCTGTAGAAATTGAACTTCACACACAAAAAAATTCTATGTTTTATCTCCACCATTCGGAAAAACATTTAAACATAGGTAATAGGCACATTGAAGATTATAAGTTTTTATTTTAAAAAATCAAATACACTCTCTTCCAGATTTTACTGTTTTTATGAAAATTTTTGTAGCAAACCATATAAATAAACCCGTATTCTTTTCAATCCTCTCATTTATTTTATGAGCGAAAACCCAGGGTAACATAGGGTTGTGACATACGTATTTAGGGGCCAAATCATCAATCTTGACTTCGCTCGTATAACTTGAGCATGAATTACATTAGGCCTCGGCTCTAGGCATTTTGAGGTAAAAAATTTAAATTCTTTGCTCCTAGAATTTTCGGTTCATTATAAAAAAATACCTGGAGTAGAGGATTTATAAATTACAGCACTTTTTAAAATTAACAAAGTTGAAGATTGATTTGTCAGCACCAGTCCACCAATATCCGACGGATTATGGTTGTTTTTCAAAAGGGCGCCCCAATTTTAGGCATCCTTCTAAATCAATGTTGATGAATGTAACAGAAATACAATTTTTGAGGTACAAGTTCAAATTTTTTAGTTTTGAGAAGCGTAAATACAAAATATGGAAATTTAAGATATTTTATTTCAAGCTTCAGGAAGGCAAGTGATTTAAATTCTTTTGATTCGCCTGAAAGTGATTTCTTTTTTCAAAACAAAAGTAAAATTAAAACATGTTACAGAACTCGATGACCAATGAGAGGAGAGGTCTTTTCAAGTATTTACTATTTTTACGGTCTCTGTAAAAATTGAATCAAATTTATTGATCTGATTATGTTTTGATTAGTTTTTATAATGCATTGTTATAGAAACTGCAAAAACTGCAAACTCTCGAAAAGACTTGTGGTGCATACAATGCTCTTCTACGATCCTGTGCTTCATACCTATAAATTTTGACTTTTAGTAATCTGAAAGGCAGTGGCTTAGCCAGGAATTTCTCACCCGGGGACTTTTTTCCATGCCGCTCCTTTAACTCATGTGGACGCAACCACCTGAACCACTTATCTTCCCCCTTCCTCTCTCCCCCCGACTCTCCCAAGAAAACTTCGTCGAAGTATTCAGATGTGAGAGCAAAAAGAAAAAAAAATAGTGTGCTAGTGCCTTAGCGAATTGTGAACCAAAAATTTTAGAAATTTCAAATCTCAAAAATGTTAATTATATTACTTTTTTTGGAGCATTTTTGTTAATTTTTTTCAATTTGCGGTCTCAAAAAATCTGCCAATTTATAAAAATTGTTGCCCTATTTCTCCCGTCTCTATTTGACAGAATTAAAGTCACTGCTGAAAGAACATCAACAGTAACTACGTTTTTTCACGAAGCTCGCCCAATAAAAAAATTCAACTGCTCGAACCTTGCCCCTTATAAATAAATTAAGTATATAATACTCTTGAATTAATCAACAGGAGCGAGGGCAAAATTTTGAAAAAATAAAATATATGAACGATGAAAATTCATGAGAAGACGCACTTTGAAAATGGACCACTGATTATTCAAATTACTATTCAGTTATTAAATTACTTTAATTTTTGCTGCTCCCACTTGAAATTTCCTGCCTGGGGCACGAGTAATTTGAAATCCATCAATAGTTATTTCTTCTTCATCCGCGAAGTAGAAACTTTATATACCAATTTTCAATTTCCTAACTCAGGTTTATCTATCATGTGAGCGTTGATGTAAAAATTTTTTAAAATCATAACATTGAAACCCATCTTTATCCTCATTTTCCTGCAATACTGATTTCTGCATAAGTAGACAATAGGTATACTGGCAACCTTCTATAGGTACGTGCAGTATCAATTGGCTAAAAATTTGGCCTCTTTTTGTAAAAATCAATTCATCCTTCCCTGCTGCAAATTTTAGATCTGCTACAAATTTGGATGTAAGGTCATTCTTATTTCAATTTTGAATCAATCTGAATTTAAATACTTACGGCATGTTTGATTGATTAGGACATCCCTTCTAGCAAAATGAGAATTTTTCGTGGTAAAATGTGATGTTGGCAACTTTTTTCTAGAAATAAATAATGTACATAATATACATACAGCGTGTTCAATTGATTCTGCCACCCCCTCTTCCTTATCAAAGTGAAAATTGTCAGTGTTAAAAATATAAAGTTGGCAATTTATTTCAAAAAACACCAATAGAAGATGTTGGAAAATGAAAATATAAAGAAACAAATTGCCAACCTCACATGTTTAAAACGAAAAATTATCATTTTTCTAAGGTAGGGGGGGGGGTGCTAGAATCAATTGAACGTGCTGTATTTCTAGAAACAAGTTGCCAAGCTCACATTTTTAACACAAAAAATTCTCGTTATAAAGGGTGTTAGTATCAATCGAACACGCTGCACATCTATTTACTGATGGCCTATTGAGCAGAATAAAAAAAATTTAAGACAGGAAAAAAAATTAAGGTATACATTTGCCGAAGATTGATTAATTTTGTTGCTTTCTTTCATGGTATGATCCAAGAAATAAAATCCACTTTTCACATAAATAATTCACTGCTTGAAATTCGTTTATGAATGGCTATTAGGTACTTAATTTGTTCTGCCCGGATTTCATAATACAAGAATATACAACTGTTATTGTTTTGGAAGACTTTTAATAAATGATGATTTTCATATTCTGGGTTAAAGACTATCTATTATCTGCAAATTCACCAGCCTGCTAAAAAATCAATTTAGGTATGCAATATTTCAACACATTGGTCATTGGCTTTTTAATGATTTGTTTGAAGATTAATCATTCTCGAAATAATTATTACCGACGCCTTTACACCAACTAATTACATTATTACCATTTAACATGTTCTATATATAAAATTCATCCTAGGTACATACAAATAGAAGCATCTTCTTTGACTGACGTATATCCGAATAATTTCCAAGGTTTACCGTTACTTGAACAATTACATATAACATCAGCACCAAAGATTAAACGTCTAAATGAAGACTTCATACATGACTTGCCACGATTATCGATATTAAATTTCACGCAATGTGGATTATCGTACATACATCCGAGAGCTTTTACCAGATTACCAGCTCTTACTGAACTTTCATTTACTGGAAATAAATTCACCGATGCTAGATTGGTAGGTATGGCCATTCGAGATCTGCCAAACCTAGCCACTCTAAGATTAGATAAGAATTCCATAAATCGTTTAGAAGAAGCCACTTTTGTAGATATACCGTCCTTGAGAAATGTATACCTGCACGATAACAAAATTGGTATAGTCTTCAGGTAATTAATAATCGTTAATATTTAAAAATGCGAGTGTAGGCTGTATAGGTGCTTTGCTTTTCATCATTATTATAATCAACCTTTCAACTTTACAGAGCAGCGTTTCATAGGTTACCGCGTTTAAGATCGTTAGATCTAAGCAATAATGAAATCCATATGATTCATCCGGAAAGTTTTCTACCCCCTCGAGAGAACTCTGTGGAAGAGCTGTGGTTAAATAATAATCAAATCGAACACGCTTTTACGATACGTTTATTGTTGGATTCGTTGCCTAATTTACGACTTCTCGATATGAGCAACAATTTCATGGAAGAATTGAGTTATGGCATAGTTCAGAGTCATTCTCAATTAGAAATGCTAATATTGGAAAACAATAGGATAAAACGGATCGGCCGAGAATCTTTCATTAATTTACCTTCCCTCAGAGAATTAAAGCTAAGGAATAATTCTATATCTTATCAGATCGGTACGCCTTATTGGAATTTGCCAGCATTGAAGGTGAATTGTTTTTCGCTGTATCTATCTAGTATCTATCTATCTATCTATACATGCAAAAAAGATTTTTTATTTATATATTGACCCTTCAATCGTGTCTTATTGACATCATCTTACATGATTAGAAAGTATCTAACTATACCCAACATTTGCACAATTTGCTATTGTATAGGGCTTGGATTTGTCAATGAATAGTTTCGAACACGTGGATCGATTTTTACTTAATGGTTTACCATCTTTGAGGCGTTTCGACATCAGTCACAATTCGCTGAAAGCAGTAGAACCAGCATCATTCGTCGGCAATCCATTCTTGGAACATGTGAACATTTCAAAAAATGATTTAAATACCCTTAGTTCACTAACGTTTGGCCATTTACAGAGACTATTCGATTTAGATGTCAGTTACAACAACCTATCCCAGGTGAGTGTTTAGTTTTACCTCGTACTTATTTTCTCTTCAATTATGTCCATTTTACTTGGAGTGAAACGGTTAAAAAAAAGTCGTTTCAGTCACTCCTGACACATTCGATGCGTACAACAGGACAAAGTAGAGTGCTAAATACGCAAACACCTTAGAGAAAAATTTTTTACTACGAGGTACCAACTTAACATAATTTCTGCTCTATTTACTACAGTCCAGTCTCATCGTAAACTGGTTATACTTTTGATATAATCGTATAACACAAGAACACACGCGTGGCATAGGTTAAGTATCTTATAAGTATATGGCACACGACGGTGACGTATTTGTTTGAGGATATTTTTTAATTTTATTTGAGATAGCTTTGTTCACCTACACGAATCGTTCTCGAATTCGGATGTCAGTTGTGTAAAAAGACAATAGGTGTCTATATTTGATAGCGTGACGGAAAGTATATGTACCTATTTAAAACGCCTTATTTTTATGCTCAATGTCATTAGTGACTTACACAAAAATTCATGTTACCATATGTTTGTACAATAAATGATAACGTCTGCACGTATTTAGACCGATGGTTTTTGAAGATACGTTTTTATACATAGGTCGTATCTGGGATACCAAAAAATATCGAATACCTATACGTAGCCGGAAATAACATCATGGTGATTCTAACGTCAGTAATGCACGAGTTCCAGTTATCAGCTTTAAAACTTTTGGATTTATCTGGTACCAAGTTTTTAATTTCGCTGTCAAAGAATATGCTTCTAGAAAACGCGTAAATTGGCTAATCGACAATTATGTTTTCTGTTTAGGTAACAAAATTCATAAAGTTCCTGCTACCAGTTTTAGTTCGCTTTGCACTCTTAGAACGCTGATGTTGAATGATAATTCGTTACAAATAATTGATCAAACGACTTTTGAAAACTTACCGCAACTGAGAGTGTTGAATTTAGCGCATAATAAAATTCTTACTATTAATAAGGATGCGTTTAAGAAACTTAAGCATTTGGTAAAAGATGAATTTTATCTATCTATTTTTATATGTCGTCCTGTATCCAAAATATTTTAACCTCTTTCTTTTTTCAGAGTGAATTAAATTTGAGCAAAAATCATTTGGAAATATTCGAGCCATCGTTACTTTCTCAGAATTCTGAATTGAAGAAGTTTGACATCAGTGGAAACATTTTAACCGATATCCCATCAAATGCTTTTGCATCGAACAAGTGAGTGTAATGTGTAAGAGATCATGTAATCAAATTTATGTAGTGATGGAAAAAAAGAGAAAGGCCCAAGAGAAGGGAAAAGGGAAGTTTACGAGCTGATAAATTTAGTATACCTAATTAGAGATAGTTGGAAACACAAAGATTTGCAGTCAAAAAAGTAATACTTATTTTTAATATTACTTTCGTCAATCGTGATAAAACAGTAACTGTGACTCTTTCAAATCTTGTGGTAAACGATAGCTAACCTATATACATAGCACAAAGTTGAATTGCAGCATTAGCACATGGAAGGAGAAAAATAACTGAAACGTGACTACTGTAAATAATAAATTATAATGATGGTAAGAAGTTGCAGAAAATCATGCCGCAAGTTTTATATAAAAATAAGATTTATTTTATTTTTCTGTAATTTTTACAAGTTTTGTGTTTACTTTTGTGTTGATGTTTTCGTTATCAGACATTTCATTTCTAGAATGTATCGTAACTGATGTGAAATAATTAAAAAAACGAAAAAGTATTTTTTATATTTTTGCTTTTATTACAAATGACTTCATTTATTAACATCATATATTTTATTTTTCTGTAACATTTTACCGTCATTATAATTGCATCTTAATCGTACCCCATTGTGCACTTACATGTGATTGCTTCAACGTTATATTTCAGAAAAATTGAAGAATTGAATATGTCAGAAAACTCTCTAACAGATTTCCCATCAGCAATATCGGCAATACCATCACTGCAAATGTTGGATTTAAGTCGCAATCAAATGAAAACTTTACCAACAAATGTCTTACCATCTCTGCCATCCCTTCGAGAAATCCATTTATCGGGCAATAAATTGCAATCTTTAAATCAAGGTGCATTCAATAAATTACAAAACCTTTCTATATTGGATCTAGAGAGTAACGAAATCGAGCACATCGGTCCACATGCCTTGAACAATCTACCAAGTTTGGTTATGGCGAAAATGTCAAAGAATAAGATATCATCAATTTCCAGCTCAGCATTTGCTGACTTACCAGCATTGCAAAGCGTTGATTTGCAACAAAACCAATTGGTTGATGTTGCCAGTGATGCTTTTACTGCCTGTCCCAATTTACTCATGTTGAATTTAAGTAATAATTTATTAACGAGTATGGATAAGGCTGGACTTAATGGAATTAAAACTTTAGAAGCTTTGGATTTGAGTAATAATAAGATATCTCATTTAGCTGTCGATAATGTCAGAGATTTAAGCTTTCTCGTTTTATTAAAAGTAAGTTTGCCAGAAATTTAACTTTAAATCTACCTACGTACATATTGATGAACGAGAATAACCTTTTATTAATTATTCTTGCGTTGTTTTTTTTTATACAGATGGATAATAATAGATTATGTAACATTGAAGGAACCCCATTCGAGAAAATGTCTCGATTACGCATGCTTAGCTTGCGAGATAATAAAATGACTACGCTTACTGAATCTACATTTAGTAAATTACGTTCTTCCATTTTATACTTTGATATTGAAGGTATGAAAATAAATTTCAAAATCTCTAGAAACTAAAAGACAAGGAAACGTAAAAATACTTATATCTTTAAACAGGTAACCCAGTGAAATGTTCTTGCAATATGCTGTGGCTGCATTCATGGTTACAACAAGATGATCAACATCATCCTGGTCCACGATGTTCGGATGGTATCTTATTACGAGAACACCGAATGTCCAGACACAACTGCGAAGATGTTACGGAATTCGTCCCAGGTTGTGAATCGAATCCACCAATTCATTCAACAGGAAACGTCATGCATGGTAAATTGCTGGCTACATTTTTCACAATTCGAATTTTTTGAGTTCCCAACATTCTTTTTCATTCTACAGTTTTGGTACCTACCATCACAACATCTCCAATGAACACATCAGCCGCTGCTCAAGTTGTACCTAGCTCGAAACCGAACAGTTATTTGAAACCCTTACCAGAAGAAACAGATTACTTCGATCCTAAATTCATTGAATATCATGAAAATAATAATTCGAAAACAGTCCCCCAAAATAATTCTATTCCAGCCGAAATCTTATCTCATTTTATCCCAGGAGACACACCTACTATTTACGCCGGTGGTAGAAAAAAACCAAATGGAACTTCTACGCCGACTATGAATCCTAATCAAGGCACCGCTTTTACCTTTTTCGGAATGCCTATACCGTCGCTAAATCTAAATAACTTTTGGAACTCGGGTAAATCATTGGAAAAACAGAAGAAAGATAGTAGGCGTGATCCATGGCCACTTTCTGAGCCAGAAATACAAAAAGACGGTTTTGTGCCGATACTCCCTGGTGAAGGAGGATTTGTACCGATGAATGTGACCACATCGCCAAAGAATCATACAGTTTTTAGCCATCATGTATCAGGACATGCAACCATATCAAAAGTTTCTTCACCGACGAGCACGCAACGTGGGGAACCTATTGAAGAAGAATTCTATGACAATGACCCTCCGTCGAGGATACATCGAAATGTTACTCATAGAGATCCTTTACTCGAAACAATTCCTAAACCAGGGCTTATATCGGTTTCAACGACTAATGTTTCTCGCATGGAAAACAGAAGGTATTCTACTACTGAAATGCCCAAGCCTACTTTCCTCAGTGAACCTGTCTTCTCTGGAGAGATTCATGATGATTTGTTCAACGATCGTATTTCTGACGTGACTACAAAACCATCAGGTAAATGTAATAGGTACCTACTCATCAAGGAAGAATAAATTTAAACGCGTAGATTAATTGTAAGTATCTAACTGAAAAATTTTCAATTTAATCGTTTTCAGAATTCAATGATACAGCTGTGCGAGAAAAATCTGACACTACTTTTCATCCATCACCTTTATCGGAATTCTTGGTGCCAGGAGGCCAGCTTCCACCTGACGTACATCAACCAACAGGAAAATCAACCATAAGTAAAGTACAACTAGTATCAGGACCTTCACCTCAACACGAAGATGTCCATACGTCTCATTTACGACTAGCTAAAAGTTCTTTACAATCATCTACGACGACTAGTACGGATATTACTACGAATAAAAACGAATCGATGAGCTGGTATTATACTAACTATAATCGATCAAATATCGAACCTTACGTAGGTCGATTGCCAATCAAGTACTCGTCGTCAGATCAAAATCTTATATCGTTACCATTATTCTTAATCAACGGACTTTTATTAATTTTTATATTTTGATAGTTATTGTTTTAAATATTTTACATAACTTCACAATAAATTCAAATGTTTATATTTGTTCATTAAAAATACAAATTTATCATCTCGTTGATAATATTATCAGTACAATTGTCACAATCATTCATGATCTCGTTTCAAATACTTAGTTTTCAATCTAGCCTGATTTCAAAAAACAGTTACATCGACATTAAATAAAATCACAACACATCGTAAGTAGTACAAGTATACCATTTATTTTGACATGAAAAATAAATATAAACTCATTCATCTTTATTATAAATTTCAAAAAAGAAACCTCTACGACGTGAAAATCTTCGCAACGTTAATACTAAAATATACACAACAAAGGCGCAAAAATAAAAGAAAAATCAAAGAAACTTTATCATTTTCAGGTCATTTGTTAAACAATGCACACAGTAAATAATTGAACTCGTTGCAAAAATTTTGACTTAGCTGATAGGAGAATTAACTTCTAATAAAAATGGCAAACGTAACAACAAACACTGTTAAACCCTAGAATAAGTTCTACGTAGCGTTTTTCATTAAAAAAGAGAAAAGTAAGGGAGGAAAACAAGAAGAGAAAAATTACAATCCTTCAACCACATATCATAACACAGTGTCCGAAGTTCTAATTTACCTCTAACAGCGGAACAAACGACTTTCTATGTTAAATAATAAATAAAAATACATACAAAAAATGATATAAAAGCGTATTAACAATCATTAGAATTACACCATGTTACACTGAAACGATTCATTCAACGATAGCGGATATGTTAAGACTGAGACTGACTGCAATTCTCCGGTGTTAAATCATTAAACCTAGAATCTAAATTTTCGGTCAACGTATTTCCGTCGAAATTATTTGCGTAATTCGCATAAGATGATGGTTCAATATCTTCCAAGAGTAAAGATGGGTCTATTAAAGGACATTTCCGTACATCCATTTCTTCTATAACTCTTTCTAAAGCTTGAGTTTCACCCCAATGTGAATCACTTTTATCTAAAAAAAAAAAAAAATGGAAATAATGTAACACATAAAATATAAAGAAAACATGCGGTAAACTATCGATACAAATAACTACTGTAAGTAAATAATCAATCAAGCTATTACAAATTTAAAAAATTCTTATTTCAACAAAAGAAATTTTTGCTCCAACGTCGGCATACTTCTTCACCCATGTACTAAAAAAATTAAATCGTCCCGTATCACTTTCAAACACCATTCATCAACGAATTAAGGTACGCACACATTACATAAGCAATAATTCAATTCATTGACGTTATCACAGATAAAAGCGACAAATATAAGAAAGTATTAGATAATTTTTATCAGTTGACAACGGACATTATTTATCACGTCAGTTCATATAACATACCAGAAAATAATTCATTGAAAGCTTCGGGAGGTAACTGTTTCAAAACAGCGTTTAAATCTTCGCTATGTACTAATTCTGCATTGTTTAATTCACCTTCGTCAGTGATTTCAACTTCTTCTATCATTTCTGAAACAACGCATACTTGAATGAAATGAAATTACACTTAATATTTAACGTACTATCAGACCTACGAGACTAACCTTCGACCTGAATATAATTTGGTATTTCGTGAGTACCCATCAACATATCAGTTGATAGGGTTGACTCGGAATTGATAATGTCTTGAATTTGGCTCTGTATAGTAGACGAATTAATATCGAACCCGTTAACGAACTCATTTTGCAAAGTATTTTCCAAAGTTTTGGCATCAACTAACTGGGTATCCGACAAACTGACCCAGTCTCTCAACAAGTTTTGATTTTCACCGGGAATCGTCTGGTTAGGCTTAGGTTCTTCTTTATGTGGCATGTGATTATTCTCACTTACACTCGGCTTGCGTTCTAATTCTCCATTTTTCGTATTCTTTACATCCGGTTTTTCAAACTTCTTCTCAATTTTTTCCACTTTATCTGGTAAACAATGAGCAGTTCTAACGGTAGAAACGGCTTTACCACCTACAGTTGCGGAGTGATTTTTTTTCTTCATTGGTTCCAGTTTGGAAGACGGTATGACAGATGGTTTAGCGGTAATAACGTTTGTATTAGTAAAATCGAAGTCTATTTTATAGATATCCGATGAAGATGAGGTATTTTTGTTTCGTACGTCTTCGTATTTAATTTCTTCTCGTGAAAAATCAGGTAACGTCTACAGCGAAAACGTTAAAATTAATTAATTTTTCGCATTTGGATCCGAAATTTATGTAGTTAAGAAGCAAAACTTACAAAATTTGACTTCGAATGCAGAGAGCAAACTGGATAATTGTGTTTGATATTTAAAACGGGTTTATCGCATTGAACGTTGTTTGATTCGCGTACACGACACTGCTCAAATAAGGTTTGTTTCTCGCAATACAAAATATGACGAACGCAAGTAGGCATACATGGTAAGCTAACGTTTTTACAATTCTCCAAAGCGCATTTCTTTTTCGCCAATATTACTGGTTCAGACCTAAGATAAAATAATATAAGAAAAATTAATTCATCCGATTTTATTCGATTTGAAAAGAAAATTAAAACACTTACATTGTAGTTTGGAAGTAATCTGATTCCTCTAAACAACGTATCGCATCTAATGGTTGAGTTCGGGCTGCATCAATCAGAGATTTCATGAATTTTTCCGTAAACATAGGTACATCGGATTTATTTTGTTTTATTTGACACCACTGACGACGTAGCTCGTTATATAACTGACCCAAACGAAAACTTCGTTTAACATCATCAAATTCTATTCCCGCCATACTATGGAACCAATTATTTTGAAAAGTACTGTTGTATTCTTCGGAGGACTCGCTGTCAGACTTTTCGAAAACAGTTTCACCTATATCTGTACAAAAAAGCGAAAATAGAATCGGATTTTGCCAAATTTAATCATCCTAATACAAATATGATATTTACTTAAAGGAAAGAGATCATTTTGTAGATTTTCATGAAGTTCAATTGATGTTCGTATCCTCTGCAAAGCTTCATGACGAGTACCATTATCCATTTGCCATTTGCTTTGATTTTGTTTTCTTTTTTTAGCACGCAGGAACAATTTATTTTCGTAAACTTTATTGCTATTAAAATCAGCGATCTTTTTATCGGCTTCTTTCTCAATTTTATTTTTATCGACGAATCTACCATCTGATTTTTCATCGAATTGATTATTTAGAATTATACTTTTGGCAGACGTGATTTCCGACGGATAAACAGGTAATTCTTCATCTTTTTTCCGCAAATCTGTCAATTTAGTTTTACCGGAAGCAGTTGAACTGTTGAATTTGGGAGTGAAATTATTTATATGGTTGGACTGCAATTCAAGCTCGCGTTCGGTATTGAAAGGAGAAAAATTTTTGGTACAGATGATTCCGCTACTGGTGGGTTCAGAATTTCTTGAATGATTAACATCAGAGTACTTCAAAGGATTCGCTAATCGCACACGATTTCCGGAGTTGGAATTTAAATCTTTACTTAAGGAAGATAAGATACTACTGATCGACTCGACAGAATTAACATCAGTTGATTCATAGCTCTTGTTGAAATTATTCAGATTATTATTACGGTATTTGTCTGTCAATGAATTAAATTCTTTTTGGATTGGTAATATATTATTTACAGTATTTATGCCGTTCACGATCACTGAATCTCGGCCTTTATTGATACAACTTTTTATTCTAGGTTTACGTTTGACGAAATTCTTGCCAGACGACGTCACCATATCGAGTCCAGCATTTTTCTTTGGTTTTGGAGATGGTTTTTTAACTTTGATAGAATACTTATCATCGGTACTCGGTAATACGAACCCATTGTACCTATGTGATAAACGAAAGCAAAAAAGTAATATTAGTATAGAAATATTCGCTTTTAGATAAACGTTCGAAGTAAAGAAACACCATTAAACTACTTACCGATGATTAGATAGCTCACTTATATTAAATACGTGTTGTAACTCTTCATTCTGCATTCCTTATCAGCAGTCAACATCAATATTTTGCATTTTAAAAAGACCATAAACTGTAACAAAAACGAAGCATTATAATCAATATAGAATAGTATTCGCATTATATAACTCATACAACAGAATACAATAGAGAAATGACTTGAAATCATTGAAATATAGTTACAACAACATTTCATAATCGGTCTACTGATAAGATTTCATTATGAAACAGTAAATGATTCTGAATGTATAACCTTTATTTCTGCTTCCCTGATGTTAATATGATTATAGCACTTGAAAATTATGTTAAAAACTAAGTCAGGAATTCACCTATACGGCGGAAAATGATGCTTAGCGACAAAAAGAATAAACAGAAACACAAACCTTATGAGATAATAGCGGTGAATGTTTTGTTCGAATATAAATGTATTAAGTATGAAACGGATAATTTAACACTTGTATTACTTAAACGACGGAAAATATCGAAGATTTTTATCAAAAACTTTACCAAAATAAACAAAATAACGGATGATGAACGATCTTTTTTGTCTTTGAAAATAGTGTACGAAAAGAACAAGTGGAAAACAACATGTTAATTAAAACATTAGGAAGAGGGTGGTTATATTGCAGATGAAAAAAAAGACGTCCGCGAATTTAAACTTTTAGCAAATACGATGAAATAACCATAATAATGCTACTATATTACAATTTTTCACATCATAATTATATTCAATTACTCAATTTTTATTTGTTTCAAAACAATAGTTTTATATTAAATATGACACTACAGCCAGGAAACAAGTATAATTCAATTTTGATCCGCCAATTCTGAAAGTAGCGCTACGTACAGATTCATCGGGAGAAAAAATTCTAAAAATTTTTACAAATTAAAAACGTGCGTTAAATTTTTAACTCACCTTTCTAGTATTTTAAAATATCAATCAATATCATATCGAATCAAAGTAATATGAATTTTACATTATTTAATCACAATGTAACATGGTGAGATAAAAATGAAATGAAATGAAGTTGAAAATTATTGATAGCTGTTTATTATAATTATGTATTTAATACTGAATTAGTAATTCAATCACCAAGAGTCCATGACTATAAACAACATCGTTTTCTGTAAGCCGAAGTTTTTAGATACTTTGAGAGAGTAGAATTTATTTGTTTATGACTGAAACAACAAAATCAATTAGAAATATCATATGAGAGTAAGAAACTTCATAATAATTAGAGAACTTCATATACATAAAGCTGTTTTTCACGTAGAAACTAGGAATTTTATAAACTCCGTTTTTATTAAAATAAATGCATTTAAAATTTTAAATGATTCACAGCGATTGGTCCATTACTATTTTATACGTTTTATATTTATGATATGAGTCAAAATTCGAAATTAGAATCGATTGTTCTAAACTTTACAATAAACATTTTGTTTTTGCAAACACTTTCTCGGGCAATAGGTGACTAGTAAGAAAAAATAATGACACCCAGGTATTTCTTGTTTCATACATATATTGAATTAATAAAATAAATGTCTAACAAGTTCAACAATTCATTTTTCCAACATTTTCATAACAAAAATATGTAATCTATAGAATTACAAATTATTAGCAAAGTAAATTTTATAGAATCAAGATCTCAATTCAAGAGTTGGATAGAGATCGCAGATCAACGCAAATTCAGTTTATCCAACTAGGATTTTAGGTACGTCATCTTGAAGTAACCGTCGAAATTACAAGTTAATATTGAATAACATCAATGTAATTTATTGAATAATTAAAATATATGAGGTGAAAATAAAAAACACAAGAACAAAATTTACCCTGTACAAAGTACAACATTATGTAATTATACGTTTATTCTTACATATTTAATATGTACCGAGTGGTACCATTGCACCTCAACATCTCACAGTGCAATTCAATGAAATTCATTATCACTATCAGTAACGTAAGTGGTAATAATTGGAAGACTTTTCATTGAAATTAAAATAATATATGGAATAAAAAACACTTGTGCAGTTGAAGAAAACAAATTATTTTATATCAAAAAGTCAAATCTATCTTCATACGTGAATCTTTTAGAACATTGTTCTTATTTTGTAAATAGTAAATAATCGCGAGTGGCCACCACATTATTTCAATTCTGACATAACTTTATGACTCGAGTAAGTATCAGCAAATTAGCATGTATTATTAAATTTATAAGTAATTTCAATTTTATTATTATATTTTCAATTTATAATATAATTTATATAGGTAATTTATAGTTTTTATATTTTTGATTCAATTTTTTAAAACCTCATATGTAATGGTTTTAAGATTTATCATATAAAATGAAAATAAAACACAATACTTCCATATGCTTCTTTGTTTTCTAATATCATTTTTTAATTTTAAAAGTAAAACGCGAAGCAGAGCGCGGAGCAGAAGTCCAATCATTACGAAACATCATCAATCGAAAGTAAGTTTTCGATTCCCCTTCGGAGTAATGAAGAAAAAGTATTTAATTAGTTTTAGAAATCAATTAATTCTATAAGGATTTTCATTATTATTTGTAGATAATATAACTTATACTATCATAATGGAAGTACATTCAAGATATAAATCACATTGCAAACGAAGAAACTTCAGGTAATGATTTTTGCGACATATTTCATCAAGATTTGATAGTAAATGTCCAATTTCATACGTATTATTGTGAACAGATGCAATCAAACAATCGAAAGAAGCAAAGACCTAATAGAGCTTCGTGCAGGAGGTATTTAACAATTATTTGTAAAACGAAGTCATCAAATTAAGACAATTTAAATTGCGCTAATCGTATTTTTAAATAGAGAGTAATTAATTAATTTAATTACAGGATGGAAATCAAATTTCAAGAAAAAACAAGAAGATAGTTTCCAATCCTACAATCGTAAGTTTTGTAATAAAATTTTTAATTCAAACTTACTTGAACAATATTTTTATGTAAGATTCAATAATAGAAATTCAAATGGTATTGGTACCATTCATCCATTCAGTTAGTAATATTTTAATATTTAGGCCTACCCAGTTTTTTAAAATTCCATGTATACTAATGAACTGAAAAGGTTGTTCGGTTTTTCAATTAGGTTAACTTAATTCAAACCAACATCATTTATGAAATTTAACGGAATAAGCCCACATGGTAAATCTTATCCACATAAATTTATAGAATGTAATTATTCTAAAATACTATCTTCGTAAATTCTGATGAAAATATGTGGTGTAAATAACAAAACATGACAATTGTACTGCAATGCAATTCTAAGTTATCAATAATTAAAAAACTACTACTCCAATCAATTCCAAATGAAACCTAATTAATCACATTATAACTCCATGTTTCCTCAAAATATTCCAAAAAGCGCAATGTAGCTGTAATGTTCCTGAAACAAAACATCTAATTAGTAATTCAGTTATTCAGTTTTTCTGGCACATCTCTGCTGATTGGAATTTACATATATTTTTTCCTATTCAATTTCAAATTATCATTGATTTTATTTTTTAGGCAATTTGCAATCTCGAAAAAATCGCGTTACGAGTAGGAACACATCATGTCGTCAATATATGAGCAGATCAAGAATACAGTCAAAAGGTGAGTGATTTAAAATTTGAAATTATTCTCTCTTTTTTGTGCCGCAATTATATACTATTATTACACAACACCGTGATTTGAATGATATACCTTACAAAAAAAAAAAACGTACATCACGGAATAAAGCAAAACTAAAAATTCAACTTGGAGTGAAAATTTTGTAATTTTATATTTTGCTCGATTTTTTATAATGATTTAATGGTAATTATTTTTCTTCCTCAATGGATCACAGTTCTTTGCAAACACGGCAGTTTGACATTAACCTGATATTTACATCAGAAAAGCGAAGAATTCATAGACTTATCACTTTTACTTTTTTCTACAATGTAAATTCATTAAAAATTTGTTTTCATTACGAAATCGTGGAATTCATAAGTTTGATGTAATTTAATTTTTCTTTAACTATTTCATCATTTTTTTTTTCGTATCATTTTTACGATGATTTTCACAAAAATATTTCAACGTACCTACTTCTATAATTAAATTGCTTCAGGAGAAATAATTTTCACTTAAAAAAAAGTTCCAATTCGTTCTTAAGTTGACCTTCATTACCTATAGATCTTTACTAAAATAAAATGAACTTCAAGCCCGTAACATTAACGTCATTTTTAAATTGCGTTAAATAAATTGATGCTCAATTAACGAGCGAATTTGCGAAGAAGGACAAAGAACTGGAAACCTGATGTGAAGATGGCAGAAATGGGAGAAATCCTCAGCACGAAGAAACACCTAGCTGTAGTTTTAGCTATGAAATGAACGCCTCAGAGGAAATTTTTCATGCGCTTCCAGCAAAACACCTAGCAGCTGAGAACAATCTACATATTTCTGTTTTCACATACTCATTTTATGACAGCATTACGATATTTCACAATTTCAAATAATCAAATATCAACTCTGAATTATTTCACATCTGTTAAAAAATCACAAAACTAAAAAAAATAATCACAAAATAAAATAAAATCAAGAAACATTTTTAATTCATTTCAATGATAACGTTATTTTTTTTAATGACTAATGTTTCTATACTTTATTAAAAGAAAACTAAAGAGAATTTTCAACAGTCACTAAGAAATTGAAATTTTAATTACTCATATAGATTGAACTTAAAAATTACTATATAATTAAAAAATTGATAATTGGATAATTTTTTAAAAATTTAATATTAATTACCCTTGAATATACCGACATTGCTACTTTTTTACTCATCAAGTATTTTAAATAATTGACAATTTTATGATGGAAAAATCAAAAAAAAGAAACAGGTAATTATTCCAACAATTTTTAATCTATGTTAAGCTTTTTTCTCAGTTTTAACCTTGCTTCTGAACTAATTTTTAAAAAGGATTGAATTTCCTTCAAATATAGGGAAGGCATGAGTCAATTCTTCTACTTAAAGTCGTCCGTTCTAGGCAAGAATAAGCTCGAATGAAAACCTCACTTTCACTTGTGAATTTTTGAAACAAGAATTGATTTTACACGTGTTTTAGATCATAAATTAATTCATTTGGTAAAAACAGTGTTTCATCGCAACCACTTCTTTACCACTTGAAACAGTAATTGGAATGCTGTTGATATGTTCGAGAATTTAAAAACTTTATTTTCAAAAAAGCATCTCCTAGAATTTTTTCTGGTTTGTTTTATGAAAAGGAAAAATCCTTCGAGAAATTATTTTTAAAAAATAGTCACGAACTATCGTTTTGAGCTTTCACCAAATTTCGGTTTAACTTCAAGTTGAGGCAGAATAATATCAGTAATCTCTACGTGCAATAAGTACATAATTCTTATTTTTAGTATTGCAAATAGATGTATACTGTAAATAAAACCTAAGAATGTGTAATTTGTTACTGAGTGTTAACTGACATGATAACATGTAATTAGGTATAAAAAAAGAAGAAGTGAATTTCTAATTGAAAACAAAGAAATTTTCCAATGTGAAAACCTATTCAATTTTAAAGTATACTTTGGAGTATATATGAATTATTATGCTCATTGCCCAGTCAGGATCTAAATTAAACACACTGAGAATTAGATATAAAAGTGAACCAAACTTGAATTGTCCGACATACGTCGAGTAATGTTTTTCCAACTTCAAGTAGTAAAATTTCAAACCGTCATAAATATCTTCATCTTTCCATGACTTACTACGTTATAATCATACCGTTTTAGGTTTCACACTTGTATTGTTCATTTTACTAGATGTGGAATTTTGTTTTCCACCACGTTATGCTTAAATGAATTCTTTTCAGAATTTTGTAAACATCAACGCGAATACGAAAAGATGTCTTTAAAACTTGAAAAAAAGGCTGCACATAAAATCATTTCAAAACGTTCCAAATCGAATATTAGAGATAAGGGCGATTGCGAGGAGAGGTAATAACCTTACTTTTAAAAGCGAAACCGAAAAATAACAAGACAATAAATCCAATCTTACCGATTTCAGACGCAAATTGAAAAGTACTTCGAGTAAAAGACATGAGAACAGCACGCTGTATGAAGCTGGATCCTCCAAAATGCAATGTGTTTCAAGAAAAGGTATGTTCATCATCATGAATAAACCTAGATAATCAAGTTGAGTAATTCATCGAGGTTTGCTAAATACAGATCTCTTCACTTAGATAAAAGCGCTGATAGAGTTGAAGAAATAAAAACTTACTATGAGAATGAAAATTTTCAAAAAAGGGAAAGTGAAATATACTTTCATAGTGAACCCACTATCGATGGTTTAGAAAATTCGCAACACAGCAATGAATTTTCGAACTCTAAGGATAAAAAAGAACAGGTGGCGTATTATTCAAAGATTTGTTTAGTATTGATTATATTGAAGAATTCGTAATTATTTCTTTGTATTTCAGCAAAATCAAACAGAAAATAATGACAATGTACTTACATATTATCCTTTTCCGGTAATGAATGTTAGACCCGGAGCCCAAATCATTCGGAGATATTTTCCTTTGATCACACCTTTTGCATTTCCTCATCCAATTGGTTCATTTCCACACAGACGAATTATTTTCCCTTGGCAGCGACCATCTTTTTTTCCAATTCCTCGACCCTATCCGGGATACTGGCAAAGTTGGTAAATTAATATTAACCATTGTAGCACAATACTTCATTAAAAGAAATTCTCATATTTCAGAACCAGTACCACTTTCTCCACCGAGGTACTGAAAGTGATACTGAACTTTTTAAAAACTGTATAAGATTACAAATAATTCACTACCGCGTGTTTAATTTTCATTTCTTTGCTATATTTCATAATTGACGGGAATATATAAATAGCAATATCATAAATTTATAAAACATTTACTTACTCAGTGAACTGAGAGCTGTTCAATTTAAAGTAAATTCAATTTATAAAAATTAATCAATTTTACTACTAAAATTCTTTGTTAAAAAAATCTTGCGTAATATATTACCCCGCCACTCATCCAAATGCGATAATTTTATATGACGTTTCAAATCACACTTTTTGAAGTTACTTACTTAATTAAAAAATTTTGTACGAAAATTTTACTAAAATTATAAATTTATAATAGTATATATGATCATATAATATAAAATAATTATACTGAAAACGTAACTTTACATGAAAATTTAATTGATAATACAATTCGTATTGCTTCCATTTTGAAATAATAAATCAACACAATGTACTCGAACTACGTACTTATGTATGTAAGTTACGGGATAATCATAACTCGCAGTACTGTACTTAGCGTAATTTTAAATTCACTTACTTTCTTACAAATATATAGGTACTATTGCGTGCATGATTTACTCAAAATTATTGCAGAAATCAAAGACGGGCATGTGTAGCCTTTGGTATGAAATGTATGAAAATAAATTCATGCCGGAAAAACTTGCAGTTTTAAAGCTGGGTGCACAACTTACAATTTTAGAAATTTGAATTTAACTGCGTAATTAAAACATGATTTGAAATTAAGGAAATTGATTTTGAAGAATGTAAAAACACATATTAATTTAAACTTTGAAATAGAAGATGTGAAATTGTATGTAAACTGTCGTCTTTATTTACTAATTTTCACATGAGGATTATTGTTATCGAAGATTCAGAATGACCTTGGACTACAAACAATGGAAGAAGGAAGATCGAAGAGCATAACAGTTAACAGATGAGGTTAGTTATGCTGAGTTGCCAAATGTAGTTATATGTAAAAGTGAACGCAACCATAAACGTCTGTGGGGAGTGAGAGCCTCTATAAATATATTACAATTTTTTTTATTTTACACTTATTCTAAGAGTAAAAAGCACAAGACCCTTGAGACTTAAGGGCACTGAGCATATATACTGAGCAAATCGGAGTCCGTTCACAATCGCTTTCGCTTAAGCGAAATCCACGATAAAATTACATATTGAAACAAGATATTTTAGTTACATTCATTCTTATGTCACATTTCATTTAGCTTGACCCCTGGGAGGTAGTAAACAATGCTCATTAGCCAATAGGATGTCTGAAAACGTCCAACTGAAGGCATTCTATTGGCTGGTGAATTTTTGTTGGGATTTTTCCAAGTGTCAAGTTGAATGAAACGGACTGCACTCCGTAGTGCCTTACGCTCTGATCATTGTGCTTTTTATTTTGAATTTTTTTTTTTAAAATAAAACCAAGAGGCTTAAACTGAAAACGTTATTATGATTTTAAAAATTTGATTTTTGAGATTTTGACCGACAAGTAAGTTCATTTATTGAGTCGCCGTTTTTGTTACACAACTAATAATAAAAGATTAAGTGGAATCAGGAATTCAATTTTCGTAGTCATCGCACCGTTGAAATTTTATTTTAATAGAAATATGAACAGAATGCATTGTGTATGAAATATTACCTAGTAGGTAATCCTTCTCAGAATCAGAATTTCGAAAATTGTTGCTATTAAATTCATTATTTGGACAAGTGCTCATAACAGCAGACTCATTTGAAATCCAAACGTATTTTCTGCTGAAGCTGTGAAGCACCACGTATTAATTTTTAAGAAAATCCTTTGATTCTAGAATCAAAATTTTGAATATGCTTCATTTTCTATAACAATAGGCGCGTGAATGAAATCGAATCATCTATCTTCAAATGTTTGAAAAGGATATGCCATAACTTCGCTGTTTTAAAATGTCAATATTATAATTTACGATAGGCGTAGATTCCGATTTACAACTATTTATTCATTTGTTTCAAATTATCATACAGTTGGGATATACACCTGAAGTAAAGTAACAAACATGATCGAACTCATTCCATAAAAATAACACTGACGAACAATATAAAATTTATTGGGAAATCGACATATACTAAATTCTATTTCTTTTTCGATACACCAACAGTTCTTCCACGACGGCCAGTAGTTTTCGTATGTTGACCACGTACTCTCAAACTGTGAACACACGTACAACATTACTTAATAACTAATTACAAAAAAACACGCCAAACACAAAAAAATACTGATTATAATGTGGTCACGTAAGCAACCTACGAATTAAAAATCTTTCTTGGTCATTAAATACTCACCCCCAAAAGTGACGAAGACCTCTATGAGCTTTAATTTTCTTCAATCTTTCTAAATCTTCACGAATTTTGCTGTCTAAATTAGAAGAAGCCAACTGCGAAAAAATAAACGTATGATGAAAACACGCAGTATAATAATATATTCCCAACATTATACAGAAAACCTACCTGAGAATATTTTCCGTCAACAATATCTTTCTGTCTGTTCAAAAACCAATCTGGAATTTTATATTGACGAGGGTTGGTCATTATGGTAATGATTTTCTCCACCTGAATAAAATATAATAGAATATAAAAATAATATACATCGACACATCGACAACTGAAATTCTACAGCACCGAAATTTGTTGATTTGGAATCTGTTATGTTATTGTTGGATGAACAAAAACACATGGACGATTCCAATTCATCAATTTAGCACAAACTACCAATCGTGAACATTACTCAACAAAAATGAAACGACCGTTGATTGTGCTTAGCTAAAAACGAGAAGTAAAATAATAATGAGCATAAATGATAATAATTAAACGGTACCTCTTCGTCACTACATTCACCAGCTCTTTTATCCAAGTCCACATCGGCTTTTTTCAACACGACATTGGAAAAGCGTCTGCCAATACCTTTGATTGCCGTGAGAGCGAACATAATTTTTATTTTACCGTCTATGTTCGTATTCATGATACGTAAGATATGTTGAAATTTCTCAGGGATAACTAAAGACTACAACAAGACATTATGAGTATTTAATACAAGATACAAATTTATTCATAAACAACTTACCATTTTGGTCAATTGGTTACAGTTAATAGAATTAAATATTCTTCGTTGAATCAAATTTTGATTGAAATTCTTAAATAATTACAATGGCTGAAAGTGCGAGAAACTGGGAAAAAGAAACCAGAAAACGTGAACGTGAACGATTTTTCGATTATGCCGATTTTGGAATTGCAAATTTGGTTGTTTAGCCAGAACTTTGGTGTCAAGTCACATTGTTACCAAACCGCTACTTGACTGAAATAAAAAGTGTTGATTGAAATAAACGAGACGGAAATACAAGAATGTCTGAACTAGATTGTCTGATAAAAAATATTGTGGTGTAAGGTAATTAGCTAATTACGGAGACGCTTTCACTTATGCCTGTGTTTTACCTAGTTTATTTTCGCATACGTTGCGCGTAAGATTCCAATTTTCTTTAATGTCAACACTGAAACTTTTATTGAAGATTGGAATAAAATAGGATGAGACGAAGGGAAATTGCAAATGGTATACTTGCATCAATGGTACTTCCAAACCATTCGGAACGAGAAGAGAAGAACTGAACAAAGTCGTTGGAATTGAAATTTCAATTTTTAGAAATTCGTTCCGTTCAACCGTTGTTTGGCGTCCGGTTTTTGTCGAGTCTTGAGTTGTAATTAAATTTTGAAATGTTTTCCATTTCTGTAAATTTACATTTGAACGAAATTAAATTTGTTTTTTAAATTGAGCAATTTTTATTTTTCTGTGCGGTTAGTGTATTGTATGTTTATTTCGTAGTAATAATGATGGAAAAAAGTATATTCGGTAGTGCAATTAAAACTTATCCTAGCAAGCGGAATCGTTTCTCAAGTTATCGGCCAAGCTGCTTAGTGTTCAAAGATGACGATCCCTTTGATCAATTAATCAAAGAGGAAGAAACTAAGAAGCCCCTGACGGTAAAAAAAATTAACATGGAGAAAGGCGTAGTAAGGAATACCAAGAGTTATCTTCCATTGACTCACAACGTCCCGGTTTTGAAAAATATTCAAAATTATTCTTGTATTAATCGTAAAACATCTTTTCTTCCACGTACCAAAAAAAAGTATGTCGATTTTTTATTATAACAAATGTTATTGTTGATCGAATTATGAGGTGATTTTCATTCTTATTTTTTATACCTACTAATTGAATGCATTGAAATAATAGGAAAACGAGGACTAAAATCTCAAAGCGAAATAAAGAAAATACGCTAAAATGTAGTTCACGTTTATTCAAAAGTAATTCTGACTCTGATAACGATCTACCAGGGTTATCTGTTTATAATTTGAGTCCAACCATTAATCGTTAGTACTCTTTAACTATTTCTGATTATAATTTAATTAAAATGCTCAGTTGTGAACTCGTTTTAATTAATTGCAGCATTAGCCGACTACAAAAAACGCAAAGCATTTCAAAGATCAAGACCAAAACAAAAATCATTTCAAACATCAAGTACCAAAGATATAAACGAAAATAGCTGTGTTCTTAATAAAGAATCAGAAACTTCTAAGCCCGAAGCCGTAAACATCAGCTACAGTAACATCAGTTTTGAATGTCGAAATCCGACCCCTGTCCAACCAAATGAAACAGTTTTCAAAAAACCCACTGTTTTCGTCGAGCGGAGTTCCGATTTGTTTTACAAGAATTCGTTGAATAAAAACCATGGCCAGACAAAGACGCGAAAGAAGCTATCTTTTTTTGTTCAAAATTACTCATGCGATAACGTGTACGATGCTGACGGTTCATTCGAAAATGTTGATGAAGGAATTTCCCGTATTTCCCATGTTGGTAGAAAAACTATTCAGTCTCGTATTAGTCCATTCATCGTTGATGAATTATTCAATTCCGATGGAGAAAGCCAAAATGATTATCGATGTTCTGTTGTTTTCAATCCAAATACCGCTTCAACGCCAAATTTTGATAGAAAAAAGCTACAAGTCGATGAAATGTGCAACAAAAACGATACTAAACATCAGAAATGTGCAAGATCATATAATGATAATCCGGCTTCTTTTTCGTTACATGTTGATCAACGATCAAACAAGTCTGGAAATTCTATCTCCTTTCAGTGCTCGCAAGTGAGTATAAACGAAGCTAGTGACCAAAACATTCATTCGGATATCAACAAATTGCAAGATGTTTCCGAAGATGATCACATTGAAAAAGTCGCGCAGCTTCTTGATTATTCCTCTGATTCGTACGCTGGATCCTCTTCCAGCGAAAATGATTCCTTGTCATCAGCATTGATCAGTGATTCAGAAAAAGAGCAATCTAAATTAAAAACAGTTTCTACGAATAATTCTCTCATGAAAATTCATAATTCTGCTACTTCTATATCCATACCTATTTCTGCCACTCATTCTGAGAATTTAAATTGTCTTGAAGATGCATCTCTGAATTCTGATGTACCTATACAACTCCACTTGGAGAATTGTGCTGTAAATCGTTCTGAAAGTGATATATCATCACAGGTAGATGAACCAAATTTGCCTCCTAGTATTATATCTTCGTTGTCTTCAAGTTCGAACGACTGTAGCGAAGTTACTTTGTTTAAAATGTTCGAAGAGAACTTTGAAATGATTGAAAATGATATTTCAAGGCTGACCAACCAATTGCAGTCGTGTAGTCTCGAAAATGAACCAAGTATCAATGTAGACGAACCTATTTCTGAAACTAATTGCTCCTCGTCATCTGTATCAACCAAAGAACTTATATGTAACTCCTTTATGATTAATTTAACTCCGACGAAAGAAATCAGTACATGCTTAGTTAATGAACTAACGAATAATATCTCTGCAATGAATGTAGCAGAAGAGCAAGAAACAAAAGAACTTTCATTTAGCGAAATCAGCAAATGCCTATCACCAATTCATGTACCTTCGGAGAACTTTTCTGAAAACACCACTTTCGAAGGGTGGTCTGGTGAAGAATATTTTCAAGCCATAGAACTCAAAGAAGCTTTCGAAGAAGTATGCAAACAAATCGAATCCGAATACCAGCCCCGGGAAGAAGAAATTCCAGCGCATTTGAAACACGTTACGAGGCGCAGAAAAAAAACATTTGTGATGCCAACGCTTGATGAAGAAAACAGTAATTTAGAAATAGATCAAGTTGATTTGAGCAGTAATAACCCCAGGAACAGTCCATTTCCTAATAAAAACTTACAAATCAGCTCTCAAAATCAAACGTCTTTATTCACATCACGATTTTTGGAGAGGTCATCTATGATGAATCATTCGATTGTTTTGGCAGCCGGAAAAAAATGGCGACGTTCTTTTATTACGTTGAAAAATATTCGGGAATACGGATTTCAATCGCAAACTAATCGTGAGGAATTGAAAGGGAGGTGTTGGAGGAAGAACGTCGAGGAATTGATTTCAAACCAGTTAGATGAAAATTCTAGCCTCAAGGGTGAGTTAAATTATTAATAAATTTTAGATTTTTGACTGTTTTCCTCTTTTTTCCAGTAACTTCTGTTCCATAATTTCACTTTCAGCGAATTTTCCATTTTGGTATGTAAAAAGTACAATATTTCGGATTGAAGATATAAATATTTGAAATCTTGAAGAATACATTTTTGCGAAATTGAAAAATGATCACCTTATTTATTATTGGCTACGTGATCATTCAATTTCTTAAAAAATGAAGTTGTTTTAATTTTTTTTATTTTCTTCATTTATCATTTCGTTAGTGTTGCGTGAATGTAATATTTCCCTTTCCGTAATTGAAAATTTCTAGTGCAAAATTAATTAAAGTAACAATGAAAAATGGTAAATACAAAATGTTTCTTCATTAGAAAATTAAATGAATAACTGGTTGTTTGTCGTGAACT
This sequence comes from Ferrisia virgata, assembly GCA_900060175.1. NCBI lineage: Eukaryota > Metazoa > Arthropoda > Insecta > Hemiptera > Pseudococcidae > Ferrisia > Ferrisia virgata. Next base: position 64,151 of record FIZR01022932.1, read on the forward strand.
CTATGTTGAACAGTTTAAGTATAAACCGAAAAATAAATAGCTTCAAACTTGATATCTATCGAATACGAAAAATTTTTTTATTAATTTATACTTTTGATTTAGATTTTCAAATTTACGTGTCAACTTATTACGCGTATTTTTCATGTAAGTAAGAATCGAATTAAAAAATTTTTGGTCTGTTTCTTTGTGATTGTTCAATTTTTTAGATAACGAATCTTGATATATTTTTTCTTTCCGTTGTATTCTTAGTAGATGAAATAAAACGAAATTTAATCTTTCAGAAATTGGAGAAAGCAGCACTTTAAGAACCGGCTCGAATGAAACGTTTTTAAATTCGAATTACACGTATCTAGGTAATTAAAGTTTTACATGTACGAATTTAAATATGAATTATATTCCGTTGGAAGCTTTCACAAGAACAAATTCTTATTTCAGAGCAATGTAAGAAGCCGGAAAAAGCAAGATTTTCTTTGTGTGTGAATCAAAAGGCTCCACCACCGCAACAACAGCAACAACCGGTAGACGAAAGCAGTGGATTAACAACATCTTCTGATACTAGTAAAGTATACGACGATAAATCGTACATCTCTTTCGTGGGTTCACAACAAAATTCGAGAATTGAAAGTAACTACGACTTAGAAGCCGGAGGTCTGTAAAAGTTGTAAAGGTTATCATTGGCAACCTTTATCGAATACGCGTATTATTTAACGTGATAAATTTTTCAGATTACTCGCGTTCTTATAAAGTATCATTAGATTGTTACGACATACGAGATCATCTTTCCGCTAAAGAAACAGTGCTGCGATATTGTAAACAAACTGAACCTTTACCTTTCGATGAATGTTTTAACAATCGGTAAAACCATTGTGTTGTAGTATTTTTTCAAAATTTTCAACTAATCTGATTTTAACGAATGGTTTTTTGTGTTTCGAACATAGCTTGTTACAAAATTGTAAGAAAATTGGTGAAGGCGTTTATGGGGAAGTATTCATGTTAAAACGTAACCGAGCGCATTGCTCAGTATTGAAAATAATACCTATCGAAGGAGACCTACTCGTAAATGGTGAAAGACAAAAGAAATTCGAAGAAATTGTATCCGAATTGGTTATATCGATGTAAGTAACATCATTTCTTGAAATCTATTTGTCAATAAAAATGGCAAACTTATAGGTAAAATATGAGTAATGTACTTGTTTTATTTTATCCAGAGAAGCCTTTGATGATAATTTCTTTGAATTATAATTTCACACGTGTCAAATGGGAATGTATTATTTTTTTTCTCTATTCCTATCAAATTTTAATTTGAATTGATTTTTTCCAATTTATACTAATTGCTTTCTTTTCACTTGGATTATTGAATAAATTGATATTGTGTTGACGAAAGCATGTGGTCAGCAGAAATAAAAATTCGTGAAATGATACGAATAATGCTGAAATAGACAAATGCTTGACGCGTTAAAAAAATAATTCATGAAATAATTTTTTAGCATCGATTGGTTGAATTTTCCTTTCAGTGAATCTCCTCTCTGTGCGATCATGTAATTACCTTGTTTCCTTTTTCGTTTCACAGAGAACTAAGCGATCTTAGAAAAAGAAAAGATTATTTTACGGATAATTTTGCCGAACTGCAGAAGTGTTGGTGTGTTTATGGTAAATACCCAAAACGGTTAATAGATCTGTGGGACGACTATAACGATGTAAAAGGTATATATCAAGCTTTGCTCATAAATTGGACAAACTTTTTCATCGTTGTTTAATCTCATTGCATTTATATTCGTGTTATAGGTTCAGATAACGATTCTCCGAAAGTGTTCGATGATAATCAATTATATGTAATTTTAGAATTGAGTCACGGAGGTGAAGACGTTGAATCTTTTGTGTTCAATAACGCCCTGCAAGCTTTATCCGTATTCACTCAGGTACTTGGTTATAATATTATCTTGAGCATTGAAACTTATTCACAGAATATTTACCCATTTGAAGTAGACTCGAATGTTATTATTTATAAACGAGGTGATTGACGAGTGAATTTCTATGTCGTGTTTATACAATTCATGACTAGATTTCTCACTCGTCAATTAAATCGTTTGCTTGAGATTTAGTTTTCGTTGGGCTGAAGTATGTATATTTGTTGCTAATTTTTTGTTTCTTATTTTTATTTTTGCAATTTTTTTGTTTTATTTTGCAATGCTGTCTGTAAATTAAGTACACCATGTTACGCTTATGAATTGTAAGATGGTATCAATGTGCTTCGTTTCATTATCGAATTTGTGTATTTATCAGGTCACTTATGCGTTAGCTGTAGCCGAAGAAGCATTCAATTTTGAGCACAGAGATCTGCACTGGGGTAATATACTAGTATGCAAAAGTAAACAAGAAAAAGTCAAATATAGAATCGGCGATTCTGAAACTACAGTTCGTCTACGCGGTGTTAAAGTGAGTAAATTTCTAACCAACGGTTTTCTTCTTGCTTGCGTGCTCTTTCTATTTCGATAATTATTTTTTGTATGATTTACAGGTTACTATTATCGACTACACTTTATCAAGAATATCAATAAATAATTGTGTAGTATTTAACGATATCGGCCAAGATCCTGATTTATTCACGGCTCATGGTGATTTTCAATTCGAAGTGTATCGATTGATGAGAGAGGAAGTGAGGTAGGTTTTAGAAAATATACGAAGCAGTGAATTGCTTTTTATTGATTAATTGTGGATTGAAATTATTTTACGAAATGATGGTGCACTTATTTAGGAACATTTGGAATCAGTTTATGCCGAAAACAAATGTTTACTGGTTGTGCTATTTGCTGGATAAGATGCTAAAAGAAGTTCGATATCGTCGTATTCACACCCAAATTCATAGAACGAACTTTAAACGACTAGAAGAATTTTACGAGTCAATTCTGGGATTCGCTAGTTGTAATGAGTTTATTTGTGATTCGTATTTCAAACGTATTATTTCAGCCACAAAATAAGCTATCGTAATCAAGATTTCAGCTCATATTGTGACTGCCATTGTGATCTCCAAATTGTGTTATTTATCTGTGATGTTAGAATTATGTATTTTAAAATTTCGATTAATAAATGTTTTTATTTTTTCACACTTGTTATTCGTATTTTAGATAATTTTACTTTGATCTGAAAATTGAAGAAATTGATTCAATTTTAATGAGTTTGATTGATTGAAAATTTAATAACAAATCTTCGTTTGAGAAAAATGTTGCAAATCTCTTAATTTTCAATGCTCAACTGCTATTCGAAAAAATTATTCGATTAACAATATTTGTGAATCGAGAAATTTTAGTTCCTTTATTCATTTAATTATGATTGAAAGAAAAACAACAAACATAAGTACAATAATTGAATAACTAAAAATTATTGTCTGCGTAAAACGACATGTTGATATCTTATTACTATAAAAGCAGTACACTGAAGTAAAATTCGTGCGGTCAATGAGATTTGATGAAGAAAATACACAAAAATTTGTGTCATTTGTGACTAGATTTCACAAAGGGAACTTGAGACTCGATGGAATTCGCATAAGTGAATTCATCGAAAGATCAGATTGGTGAATATATCAACACAAATAATACAGGGGAAGACATACGATTATAAACCAAATCTCCCTGAGGCATGAAAATAGTAAAGAATAAATTATCATAAGTACTTAGATCAATAATACTACAAGTATAGGTAAATACTAACACAGAGATAAGCGAAAGTGTAACAAGTGTTGATGTCTGTGACACTTGAAATAGATCTCTATGTTGAAAGATTGCTTTAACGCAGTTCATTTTCAACTCTGAGCTATAACTGACAAATCTCTGTTTTACAAATGGTAACTTTTACAATCCTTTATTTGAATAAACAAGAGTTGGTAAGTTTCCTTTGCACGCGTTTTTAATCTGTTCATAACATTGTGGTTCAACTTTTTCCAAAGTTGAGACTTGAATAGAACTATAAAAAAATACACTCATTAATACAATGCGTACTATAGGAATAAAAATTATGAATTAAACTTCTTTATACCTCAACTGAGGAAAAATGGCACAAGCCGTCGGAACCATAGCAGTCAAACTGAAACAATGAACAATTTTTTCGATTAATTAAAATATTAAATTAACATAAATTTATCAGATACTAATTTAGAAAATGAAACGTACAAGCAACCAACACCGATTGTTTGGAAAGGAGCGTGAAACCAGGTATTTTTACTGATCCACAGACTTCTGTTGCATAACTTCTGCATCACAATGGGTAGTAACACTGGAAATAGTAATTCTTTCAGACAAAAACCAAATTCATTTCAAAATAACGATACGAAAATTAAAAAAACTTACACATTCCTGGAGCGCACATGATAATTCGAGAAAGTACAACTTGACTGATCCCCTTTACCGCAGCGACCTATTAAAAGAACAGAGATTTTAGTATTGGCGATTCACAATGACTTCAAGTTGTAAGAAACATACTCGAGAAGTTCCGACTTTATTGCCATTCTCATCAAGGACATCAACACCTTCTGTAATTTCATTTTGTCTCATCAAAGGAATGTTTACACAATTAGCAGCTGCTACAGCGGCGAATGGCACATAACGCTGCAATAATAACACAAACGTTCATAACGTATCATAAATTAATGGTTGATTTCATTAGCTCATTGGTCTTACTTGCATAAATGGTCCTGCTTGTTTGGCCAAAAAGGATTTAAATTTTATTGCCGTAAAACAAGCAGCTACCGTGGCTGATCCATACGCTATTCCCATTTGTGTATTGGTTAAAGGCGAATTCGCATTTCTGTTTGTGTAATTAACTAAAGCGTTAAACGATTGATTAACCCATTGCCAAAAAACAACAGCGGTGGTAGTCCTATAAAATGAACCATTGATATCAATTTACGTAAAGAATCCGACTTTAATACTTAATTATTTTCATGATTTTAATTTTTAAAAAGAATGAGTCAAAAAACTGTCACAACTTCATGCTTATTTTTCAAACAAGAAAAATCGACATGCAAAATTTAGTAGAACCATGCTAAGGGAAAATTATAAAACTTGAGTTGGGAAAACAGGTATTTTTTCAGAATCACTTTACTTGATTTATAATGACCTAATCTTCTCGTTAACTGAAAATTGAATAAATCGTTGAAATACGAATTATGACCAATTTTTGAAATACCAAGCAGTTATTAATTTACTTGTAGAAAGATAACATTACACCGGTAATGACCATTCCACCAGGAACTTGAAAACACATTCTGCCAAATAAATTTTGTTTTTCTCCGGTATCAGGATGAAAAGCGCTTTCATACAATTGTTTAGCTTTCATAATTTGCTCAAGTTTGACATCTTTAGGTTCTTCGCCAGATCTAAAAAACTGTAGAAATGAAAATTTTGAACAGAAAAATAATTCAACTTCTCAACCGCACAAACCTCCACAGATTTCTCAATTTCTTAGCTTCGTCAAGTGTTTTATCATCAGCAAGACACAGTCGTGGATCAGTAACCCAGAAGAAATACTTCAATCTGCCTTTGAAAGTACTTAGGTCCCAAGGAGACGAATCGAAATTAAAACGTGATTCGTTCTGTAAAATGAGATGCATAAATACATAATTACAAATTCATTTTATAAATTTAAAATTTCAAACCTTACTTTAAAAAAACACATGTGGTCTGTGAATTGTACAACTTACCATGTTTCTATAACAAAGTTTCGGTGAGTTAAAATCTAGTATAAATGTAAAATAATATACGGATTGGTAAAAATTTACAAAATTTAATTAACGTGAAAAAATGGACTTAAAACATTTAAAAATTCAAATTATTTAAATCAGCTGTGCTGCATTCTGAATTTCTGCTTCTGAATTCTGAATTATTCGTGACCTAGAAAGATAACAAATTTTTTTTTATGAAATAACTGTTGCAATTTTTAGAAGTAAAAAAAAGAGCGGAAACTGAAAAAGACAGCATTTCGCATAATAAGCAAAAAAAACAGTAAAAGTGTGCAATAGAAAATTCAGCTTTTAGTTTTATTTCGTTCAATAAAATTTTCAGAATAAAATTCAATAAACAGTAATTTTCAGTGAAATTTTCATAAAAAAATTTTATAAGACAATTTTTAGCAAACTGCTAGAATTCCAAGTTCAACAATCCAACATGTACACATAAAATAAGTAACACTGTTTAATTACACTGAAAAATTGTAAATTCTAATGTAATTACTGTTATTATAGTAAATTCTTCGTTTTCATCATCCATTTCTCTTCCTTTATTTTTATTCATTTTTCATTTTCGTCTTCCTGTTCTTATAATTTTCTCTTTGGTTCGTTTTCTATGGGGTTCTTCGTAGAAAATGACAAAGAGAAAACGAAATGAATAAATAAAAAAATCACTTTGTTTTACAGTTTTTTAGGTTTGTTATGTTAGTGTTTATGAACTCGTCATTCGTTGTGTTGTAACGGATGTGCTTGTGTTATAATTTTTATTCATTATTGAATCTTCTTGTTTAATTGAAAGTTATAAGTAATTATTGTGTACGTATAGTGTTTGTTGCTAAATTAAAAATGTTTCGTAAAACTGTTTGGTTTTCATATGCGCTTTTGCTATGCGCTGGTAAGTTTGATTTCTGATTAAATTTAATCTCACTCGTGGTCTTAAGTCTTAAGGTTATTGGCAAGTGATGTTTCAAAATACTACCCAACATTGATATTTTGCCTGCAGAATATGTTATACGAATCTCAAACACGAAATTACTGCATTTATGTAATTTCTATACGTATTGCATACTTTTTTTGTTGTTGTTTTATAATTACGTATTGTTGAATAACGTGACTTGTCATGCATGGGATGGACATCATTGAGCTCATTGTTCATTACGAATACAATGATTGGTATCTTAGGGTAGAGTAATGTTAAGTTATTTGCTTGATGCTACCGTAGTACAAATATTATTTTTGGATTCATGTAGCAATTTTACAGTTCTAATAGATAACTTTCTTTTCATCAATACGTGATGAGAACGTATTCGAGTGCATGTGCTGTAAAAGTCGCGCTACAACATGGCATTGATTACTGTTTAAAACATATTTTGACTTTCTTCTAGGGTACGTCTTATCTGTTGAGAATAATGCAACATCATCAGATAGCAAAAATATATCTCACAACCCAAGCTCCACTGTTACTAACTCTGATCATCCTGCTCCGTCGCATCCTGATGCCGTTGTAGTTCCATCGAAAATAACAAATATTGCAGAAAAAGTAAACAACTCGAATTCTTCTGAAAACTCGTCTGTAACGGAGAAATCCCATCCTCCAACAGATAAAACTACTCCTGCTCCAACTGAGAAACCTCAAAACACCTCAGTTACAACAACTCAATCAACCGAGTCGACTCCGTCTTCGTCCACAACTTCTCCGTCCTTACCTCCACATCCAACCACTTCTACTGTAATCCCTGTTACGCCGCAACCGAACTCTCAAAAAGGATCTTGGAACATAACGGTAAAGAACATCACCTGTCTCAAAATCGAAGGAGAATTTTCGATTATCTACAACTATCATTTCAATAATACGGTAAGAATTTTGTTCAAAACAAGCCTTATCAAGTATTAGATGTTTGTCTAATAATTATTCATTTGTTATATGCAGAATACAACCGACCATATTATTGTACCAAAAGTTGCCAAAGCTGAAGGAGATTGTGGTAGCATTACATTATTGTGGAACTCTGTTCAAAATAAAAATAATACCTTGAAATTTATTTTCCACAAAACCAAAAATGATAGATACGTTTTAGCATCTTTGGTCGGTGAGGTGTACTTGAAAAATAATCAATCCGCACGTAAGTTTTTTCAACATGTAAGGTTTTGACAATTATTCTTTTTCATTAGCTAGGTTTTTTTTTTAACCAATCATTATTATGTTCTTTTCAGACTTCAATACCAACAACAAGGACGTACATTTTGAGACACCTTTAAATCAGTCGTATTCTTGCGCTGCCATGAGACAAATTAAAGTCGATAATCATACCAAAATCACTTTTGAGGAATTCCATTTACAAGCATTCAAAGTCTCAAACTCGACCAATTTCGATGCTAGTAAGTGTTTAAGATTCATTTTTTTTAAGTATTCGATGCTTGTAGTATAATTCTCACAATTGTACATCCGTCGAATATTCCTCTTCGTACTGAGTACTTAATACCAACTACGTAAATTTTTATCGATTTCTAGTTCAAATTCCACTGATAACGTTAGAATAGGTCGTACAATAATTTTCCACCGTTACACGGGTGCTATTTAAATATTCAGCGTTACCGTTGGAGACAAACGGCCATTATGTGCCGATTCATTTTATGAATGTAAATGATGCTTGGGTCAAAAATATCATCTTCGATTTTACAGTATTACAATGCTGATTTAGGAAGAAGGTACAACACGAATCTGATATCACTTCCCGATTATAAATTCAGTTATCGAACTACAATTTGTATTTCAAAACTACATCTTTAAGTAATTGAAAAATTTGTTGCATAACGTATTCGTTTCGGTTTGCCATATTTCAAGCTTATTCAAGTTGACAACATTTTAAATGAATTTGTATTTATTGAACGTGATCTTTCAGTAATGATTGATCGGTTAGTTCTGTTTATGTGAATGTATATTCATGTAGGAAATTGCAATCGCTGGAATGAATCATGCTGAACCGATTTAGTATCTGATGATTCATAGATGTGCAGTAATCGATTAATGAAAATTAGTTTGGTCGTTTGGAGAATAATGAGGGGGAAATTAATTAGATTTCGTTTCTGAGGAACGAATGAAATTATCTGCATGCCTTGTAGAATTAATATTAGTTGTAGGCGTGTGTAAATAACAATTTTACATCTTCTAATGATTTTCCTTATCCTTTATATGTATGTACGAACAAACTCAATTAGGCAGGAACCAAAAAAATTATTGCGCAGCTGACGTGTACATTTTATCGTTAATTATTTCTGTATGTATTCGGCTTACATCGTTGCTGTATTATTGTTTACGAATGGGATAAAAGAAAACAAAAAGTTTCCAAATAACATAACGACGACGGCGACAAATACGAAATGTAGCTATAGCTCTACCTACGCGTGAGTTTATTTTCGAAGGTCTTGAACTCGATCAACGATTGGTAAAAATTTCACGCATTCACTTGCACATATACTTTTACCACATACTGTATACTTCCCTTGTTCTTGTTGTTTTTCATCGGATTTTACTAGAAACGTTCTGTGTGAAAATTCTCTGTTAGGCGTATACGTATTTTGTTTTTGTTTTTTTCATTTTCCTAACGAAATACCAGCATTATGGCTAGTGAGGAGTTTCCGAACGTATAAGGCTGCATTACGATGTTATAATGATGAATAATACCCATTAATAAACTCGATTTAAAGCCCCCTTCATTAACGTTAGTGTCTGAAATATACGGATAGAATGGATTCTTTTGTCTCGTTATAAAAACATATTACTGTTGAAATTTATTACGTCGGATTTAACCGAATCTGGACTGTGATTTAATTGATAAACATAATACTTCTGTTATGAAATATGAACGAATGATGGCTGCGACGAGTTATATTTAGATACCCTCAGATGATTTCATTTTATTCTTAGGGTTAGATATCGAGTTGAACTAGTGATAACGTATAAACCAGTATGAAAAATTTATCAAAGTATCGTCGATTATTCTGGCGAATGGGAAAAAGTAGTGGATAACGACACTTGTAGAATTCTATCAATTTTGATATTATAATTGAACTAAATTTTAATTGTTGTGCGACGTGTCCATTATCATACACCAATTACAATACCAAAAACGAACTAGTTTTGTTTTTTATATTTTATCCATCCTAGCATTCTTAGTATTGTATACAAAATTGTACGTCGTGTGAGTCTAACTGTTGATGTTTTTCTAATGAAATATTTTTAATATTATTTAACTGTTTCGTGCAGTTCACATGTAATGTACGTAAACGTATACAGTACAATTTCTCACAGTTTTATACCTTTCCCCTTGCATATAACGTTATTAAATTTGAATATTCGTTGAAATTTACGAGAAAAGATGTGATTCATCATTGGATGGATTTACGTACACGTTGAAGTGAAAAATAATAAGCTGATTTAACGCGTATACTTGCGTAATTAGGATTTACTTGTGAAATAGTAAAACAATGTCCACGTATTGATCAAGTAACGAAGCGAGTTGGACATATGCTACATTCATTCGTATGTAGAATGATTTTTCAAAAACACTGAAGAACTATGAACCAATTATAAAAATTTTTTCAAATTTATTTTCTTTGGCGTGTATTAGACAATAGATACGTGGCAGGGAACGTATAAAATTCTTCTCATCATCCAAGGAATTCGTTTTGACTTCTGTTTAGCGCAGTTTAACCTCTAAAATTTTATTCCAGCTCAAACATTTATCATTTGACTGTATTGAATGTAATTGAATTGATCCGTGGAAAAATAGTATTTGTAAGTAGAGCTGACCTTGGATCAAAATAATGATTTTTATTTTGAATTTTGGAAGATGGGTGAAGATGAAATCCGTCGAAAAATATTCAATTTTGTAGCAGTCCTGCAGTTGATGTGAAATTACAACTTGTATAAGACTTTAAAGAATCAGTGATCTAAAACGAAAGAAAAAACTGGCTTTTAGTAAACGTTTTATTTCCGCATTGAAAAACTTTTTCGTTTCCATAGCCTACTAAAGTTGAAGAATATGGCTGAATTTTGTCATACAAGTATGTCTAGTAATCCAGTAGTGTAGTCAGAGCTGGCTCAAAAGAGTGTTTTCCACTTTTTGTGTACCATTTTTTAGATCTGAATTTATAAAAATGAATTGAGTGGTATTTTTAAGCGAAGCGAAGGTGAAATTTTGAAAAACTGCATTTTCAAGAGTTTCAAATGAAAAAATCAGCATCAGTGTGAAAGTTTTTCAAGGTTTTCGAGATTGGGTAGAACCGATGAAATTGAGTGAAATTTGTCGTATAAAGAAGTTGCCCAATTTAAAATTCGAAGGAGTAGTAATTCAGAAAATCAAAAATTTGGAAAAATAATTTTTGTCGACATGTCTTTTTTCATAATTCATCAAAACGATGAAAATCGTTTTTTCGCTAATACGTCTATTTTCTGAATAAACGGCGCTTTGATTTTTTAATGCACCGCGCCTTCAAATTTTGAATTAAGCAACTTGTTCGTGTGAACTTTTTTCTAATTTTATCGGTCTCTACTTCTTTACATTTCATTGTCGGCAACTGTACCACACAATAAGTGATCCCGTGTTGGGCAACAGAAAATATGCCAATATACCTACGTACGAACCTGGGGTGCTACTGGTACTACACGATAGGCAACCATTTATGCAGATTCCGATTCACAATTTTGATCGTTCCCTCTTTAGAAACGTTGTAATTCTGTACCTTTGTATAGCGTCAAAACTTCGAAAAAATATCATTTTCGATCATTTTTTGTTGGTTTTCTGATTTAATTTTTCATTCACGGTCCGCTGTAAATTTGTGGTGGGATGATGCAACTTGAATAAATTTTTCGAATGATCTCCCTTGAGAAAAAAAAATGTTGAAATACTTGGTTGTGAATAGCATTAATTCTCCTGTTTGTTTCATACGGTGTAAAAATTGAATTAAAATACGTCAGAAGTGCGATGTTATCGTCGTCAACATCCTCATGTATTATCAGTTGCCCCGGTAGTATTCGTGACTATTCGCAGACAGATTTTCATTTTTAGTCATCTTGTAACAACTACAACTCTGAAAAATTTTCGGGTTATCTGGAATCCTCTTCCTTAACGTCATATGTCAAGAATAATTGCTTCATGAGTTGGATTTTCGTGCAGTAAAGGAGATGCACAAATTTTCCATTCATGGAATCAAAAAGGAAAGTAACTCTTTGATGGTTTTTCTTGGCCAGTGGTAGAGGTACAGGTAGGTATCGAAGTGAATATCATAAATCCCAAAAAGGTACTTTTAGAACTCCTGATAAATCTGCATATCAAATTTCAACCACCTGGCTCAACATGGAGGGAAGGAACATCTCCTTCTCAAGGTCAAAAAAGGGAAAACATCCCATATCTCTCTTTCTATTTGACGTAGGAGGTTAATTTTTGCCATCTTAGTTCTTCAGCGTCATCTTTTCCGATTTTAGGCATAAGTGACGCCAATCTAAGCCTCGAGCGGTATCGAGTTGTACACATGATTTTTATTTTCGATATAAAACATAAAAAGAAATCAGTAACTGGACATGACCATAAATGATCTTATAGGTCTTCTTGGACCCCAAAACGTATTTCGTTGATACTTTCCTATCCACCCGCCGAAGGTCGGTAATCTGTAATAGTCTGATTTTCATTGACTAAAAACAGACTAAAAAAAAAATACCCTCCGAATACAATTGATGATGAAATTGAATCACATAGTTTCGGGTAAACGCGAGCTTGCTTAAACTAGTCACCTTGTACTTGAAGATACGTATACCAAAGTTTATTTTTCTGATTTTCTACGTATTTTCACATGTACACTAGGAAAAAATTCTTTGAAAATTAATTTTTTCATCGAAATAATGGCGTGAAAATTTTGTACCTATTTACGAAAACAATGGTTATTATCACAAAGAACCTTGAATACTTTGCTTATCCACTTGGAAATTTTTTAGGTTCATGTCATTGCTTGTGGATGATTTACAAGTGTAAGGTCTAGAAAAAAAAATATATCGGAAGTAATCAACAGGGACGTAGCGAAATCAACTTCCAGAGAGGGGGGGGGTTAAAAATAATAAATTTTCCAACTAAAATTCATAATTTTCACCAACTTTTTAAACTTTTTTTGCAAAATGAAATACATAGTTTCTATGGTGTAAAAAGCACTGTTTTTGAGATTTCACGAAATCGAAATAAATGAATGATATTTTTATGGTCGAGCGAAGTAAGGGTGAAATTTTGAAAAAATTGAATATTTTTAGCGCTAGAATTGCATTTTAAGAAATTTTATATTTATATTCGTTAGTTCGCCAAATTAGAAAAAAACGAAAGAAATGATCTGTATGGGTATGCCTAAACGAAGCGAAGGCGAAATTTTGAAGAAAAATCGTTTTTTTGAACATTAAAATTGTGTTTTTGGGAGTTTTAAATTCATGTTGGTAAGTTAGTGTAGTTGGCATAATTTTTTTTCTTTTTTTCTTGACCAATTTTTTGCCACCTTTTCACAATTTACAAGTTTTTTTTACCAACTTTCTTAGCCGACTTTGCCCCCCCCCCACCCGCGATGTGCCTGATAATCAGGATTATGCGTGTTGTTTTGTTTCAACGATATTTTGATCTGTTAGTTTTTTTGTATAGTCTGCATAGAAATTTGTTTGAAAATTTATGCGCAAAAAGTATCCATACATTGGAGTTAGTTATCATGGAAAAAAAGAAAACAATTTCGGTGATAAGCTTCTCGTTGTAATTCTATGTAGTTTTTAGAATATGAAAAAAGAACTTATGGAAAAAATTCCTCAACGTTTTCGAAATATGAAAACAACCATTTACGTATCTGTGTTTCGTAAGTTATTTCTATGGAAATGATGGATTTTATTTCATTCATGAACATATGTGCTTAAAATATTTGCAATGTACGTATGACTAAGTGCATGTAAATACTTCACAAAGAGAAGCTTATTGAGATGATGCGAACTGCGAAGCGTGTCTGTTATATGATCTTATCGAGTGAACGTATCATGAAGCTATTTAGTCGATAAAAAGGTGCCCTTGGGGTAGAAAACGTTGGCACCGTTGCGCATTATTAAGAGATTGTTTATGTTTCACTACATGTAGTCATGTTGGAGGTGCTATGATTACTAGAGTAAATATTTTTCTCCGTGAGGTTATCTAATATAACGATAATTCGACGATGTTGTTGATTAGTTACTTTCCGTTTTGGAACTAAGATACATGTTACCTTCGAATTGTACGTAAAGTATGATACTTTGGGCTTGACCGAATGGTTTTTTTTTGAAAATCTGCAAACGACAAGATCATAATAGTGGAGAAATAACCTCAATACAATGTAGTAAAAATTTCATCTTTCTAAATCAATTTTTTTTACTTTGAAAACTGACTATATTCGCTAATATTAGAAAAAAAAAAATTATAAAAATGTGAAAATGCGCCCTGAGAAGCGTGGACACCTCCTTCTTAAGCTTGGCCGGATTAAAAATTGTTTTCTAATTTGAAAGCAACAAAACCCTTAATAACCGGTACTTTCCTCCTTAAAATTTCAAAAAAAGCTTTTTTTTAATAATTGGAAAATACCACTTTTTCAAAATTTTGTTCGAGTCTGCTTATTGTTCCTGTTTATCTTATTTTTTAGAGTAAATTGGTACCGCAAGGTTAGGGTTTTTCCTTTCATCCTAAAAACACCTTGTGGCCATATATATTTACTTAATTTCCAAGCAGTGTAAGTCTTTCGGTTTTTGAGTTCTTTCTAAAAATGGAGACGGTATCTCGTTGGACATAGATTATACATATATGAACGTAAACTATGTGAATAGTTTTTCGTCCAAGGTCAAAGGTGTTGGAGTTATGAGAGATCAAAAATTGACAGAACTATGCGTACTTCTTGAGTTGAGTGACATGACAGCTGGTCAGGAAAGGAATTGATTCTCCGATTCCAACCATTTTCATTGGAAGTACTCACTTTAATTGAGTAATGTACCAAATGAAATTTGAACATCTTACCTCTGATTTTTTTCCAAGTTATATCCTGCTACAGACATCATGGAGTTGTGAAATAACATAAAGCATATAGATGCTTAGTATAGTCAGAGGCGAGTTCAAGTGATCGTCTACCGCCCCCCTTTTCCCCATAGGTATCGCTGAACTGGCTTCAAAAAATTTTACAAATAAGCAGCTTCAGTATTTTGATCTGATTACGAATCGAAGTGCCTCTACCCGTACGGCGCATGAAGACGTCTGTGGCAGGATATAGAATACCAAATTGCTGCACTCGCACAAAGCAGCGAAATAAGTTCAAAAAATCCCCGTTGAGAGCGACACCGTCGCATAAAACTGTCAGCGATGTACACCAATGTCAACACACATACACAACCAAACTGCGAGAGTTTAAAAATTCACCAATCGGTATCCGACATTTGGACATAGCCAATCAGCGTTGGTAATAGTCGATGGTAGCGCTCCCAACGGGATTTAGAATATTTTCAAGGTCAAATCGAAGTGTACCAACTTGTCATTCTGTATAACTTTGATTTTTATCAAAAAAATACTTCATTTAGAGGACCCTCAAGCACCACCTCCTTTCAGTCGGGATGGCTCAAATTATGTATGGTGCTTGTCCCAATCAAAGTAAGTATCTCTTCTCTCCCCCCCCCTTCCCGGTAAAAATTGTCGAAATTGGAGAATCGGTTCTCTTCCTAACCCACCCTCGCGCTTATTTAAGAAGTACGAATATTTTTGTTAAATTTTGATCTCTCATAAATCTTACTACTTTGATGTTGGACAAAAAATTATTCGCATGTTTTATGTTTAGTTTTTTTGTGCAGTAAGAAATGATTTCTTCGCTTTTTTATGAAAATATAAAAATTGATAGATTTGAAATGTTTGGAAATTTTGTAAATATACGCGGCCACAAGACTTAAAAGGCCAAATCGGCAGGAGTTAACGTGCTTCAATTTGACTGAAATACAGCTTAA
The DNA here is from genome assembly GCA_900060175.1 of Ferrisia virgata. Classification (NCBI taxonomy): domain Eukaryota; kingdom Metazoa; phylum Arthropoda; class Insecta; order Hemiptera; family Pseudococcidae; genus Ferrisia; species Ferrisia virgata. Next base: position 79,897 of record FIZR01022932.1, read on the forward strand.
AGGTATTTTGGGAGTAAAAAAGGAAAATCTAGGGGTACGCGTTTTGAAATTCCTACTTTTGCAAAATAAGGGCGCCCTGCCGAGATTTGATGAAAAATTAGTCTCGTCATGTAGAAATTCCTGATCAAGACATTGGCCTGAGGCATGCTATGGAATGAAATTTCTCGAAGGAAAAATTTTCAGTTACATTACTCCTACCATGTTGTGGAGGACAAAATGTACTCTTGTAAAATGAAATATTTAGAACTTTGAAACAAATTCACGTTTAAGCCGAGAAACGTTGGCAAATATTCGTAAGTTTTTCTTCGTTTGTTAGAAATTACGAATCGACGTAACTTTCATCGAAATTCATTGCATATTCGTGTTTGTATCCGTCGCAATTACTCGATTAGAAAAACCATAAAAAAAAAATCTTATCATTTATTATGCTATCTTCGACTGTGGAGAAAAAAAGCGGAGGCGAAGACGATACGATAGTAAAAAATCATTACGCGTGAAATGGTGACAATAATTTAAAAACAAAACATAATACGGTATCGGGCCAGCCCAGCGAACGTATAGATATACTTTTAGGCGATAATGAATGAAACACTCGAACGAGGAAACACCCATAAAACGAAACAAAAAAAGAACCCTGTATCGTAATAAATGAAATAAATCTCTATCGAAATACAGAAATAATCACGTCGCTAAAATCATAAACTTATTACTCCATCGTCCGGGCCACACTCCAATCAACTCAAAAAATATGAGAAAAACCCCTCGACTATTTTTCTCGAAATCGAAAGCAATTATTTTTATGGATGCGAGCGAGATTCGCGTATACGTATTCGTATTCATCTCGCGCCAAATCAAAAAGTACCTAACGAGCGAGAAATGCTTATGAGTTTTTTCTCGCATATTAAATGAAATTAAAATCTAGGAGAATGGAATGTATCCGCATTTGAATAAGAAGATACTCTTCTAGACTGGTTCTGCATTTTTTTCCTTTCATCTCTCTCTTCCATCACATACGTATAATCGTTTTGAATTCTGTGTAGAAAATTATTCCAAGTTTCTGGTTCTTGAATTAGAAATTAATAATTTTACTTTGCAATATTGATATACTGTATAAGTGTATGTATAATTCGGTATCGAACACGACTAACAAACTAAACGATGCTGTTAGTCACTACATGGTCGTATCAAAATCACCGGATGACCTTCTGAAGCAATCTTATCTATAAAAAATATCGATAATGCGTGTATTCGTTGTATAATTGAGGTTTTTCCTTCGACAAGTTCATAAAGTTTTACACTTTCTTCATGTTGCGAAGAAGCAAACATTTGATTGTGATCGTTTTGTCTTGAAACGTTTCTAGTTTTTCGACAAAGTGAGTACCTAATCGAGGAAGAAATCGCTCCAATTTTTGAACGATTGTAACTGTGAACTCGGCTGGCAATATGACGAAATACATTACATTCGTACCTACGATAATTTTAATTGAAATGGTTGAAAGAAATTTTACACGAAAAACTTGTTGAACCTAGTTGATGAGGTTAATGCGAACTTGACTTGTAGACGTACAATTTTCACTAATTACAAATAAGGTATTAGTGGATTGAAAAAAAACATCGCAATGCGTTGCTTTTTGAGCCTGAATTTTGTAAAATAGAGGAAATAGGTACGCGAAGTGTACGTTTATGGTATGGACACTGAAACACTCTTAACAAAAATCGACAGTAAGCGGATTACAGAATGTTTTTGTCCGGGGTTACTCAAAACTTCTTCTCCATTAGGAGCACTGATCACCAACTCCTGTTCACCTATTCCTAATTTTAATTGATCAAGATCTTAGATGTATGACGTAGATTCTTTCAGATTTCTATCTGGAGAAAGAATAACTTCTGACTTAACCAATGACTGTCGAACCGTACCTCTACAGGGAAAAACAAGCAGAATCCCTTTATCCCTTTACCCATTGAGCAGATTTCCATCTTGGTGTTTCAGTGTCTGTAATTTATGGATCAAAAAGAGGAACTTGTTGCGATGTTTTTTTGTTGTTTTTTTTATTTTTTATGGTGATAGAAATACAGGTATAGATATTGGAATGAATAGCTGAAATCCTAGAAAAGCACGTTTAAGACACTTACTAAATTCACATGCCAAATTTCAACTGCTTAGCTTAATTTCGACAGGAGATGTGGGAAGGATTTCAAACTCGAAAGATGAGAAAAGTTGTGCAAAAAATACTTTTCCGGGGTTTTGAGAAAATTCAATGTGGCTACAGACACTAAAACTACAAAATGCCCATCTTATATAGTCTCAATAATAAGAGAAAGCAGTAAATAGTTACTCGTGGGTTTTCCTTCAGAGACGCTGATCACTACGTCTCATTCCCAGCTATTGTTTAGAAGACAAGCCTCTATTCAGAGCAGCTCTTTCGCTAGACTACAGAAACCGTACCTGGGATAGGATATCCAACTAGCAGCCATATTGCCTGATTTTCATGAGTTATTTCAATTTATTCCGCTGGGTGGTATTAGCTGTGCTAGGGGTCGAATTTCTGTTGTGATAATACGGATGACATTCACCCCACAGAATAATGCAGACTACTCCATCGTAAAATGTTGTCAGACTTGAGGGATATTTAGAAAAACTTTGAACAAAAATTCAGCTACAGCGCAGCCATATGACCACCCAGCGGGATGAAATGGCATAACTCAACCAAAAGCTACTCCCGTCTTACCCCTCTACCTAAAGTTGAATCTCTCATCCTAGATCCAGTGTCAATACTCTAGATCGAAATCGACAGCGCTTTTTCCAGCCGTGCAAACAAACACTAAGATCTCAACCAATTAAAATGCAGAAATTTCAGAGCACGCCTCTACGGGATTTAAAGAACAGCGCTCCTAATCGCTATAGTTGTGAACAACTCTGTACTAAGATTTACTGCTGTAATCCCCTTACCGCTGTATTCAGCCGATGGGTATGTTGTAGTTCCAGTGTATAGACACTGAGACACCCAAGATGGGAATTTCCTGCTCCAGGGGTAAAGAGATTACAGTTTCGAGTTCCGCTTGTTTTCGCTGTAGAAGCGCTGTTCACTAATTTTCGGCTGGTCGGTCATTGGTCACTCAGAAATTATTCTTTTTCTAGATAGAACATAGAAATCCCAAAGTATCTTAGTCTCATCTACGTCTGAGACCTTGACCAATCAGAATCGTGAACAAGTTGAACAGGAAAAAGTGAACAGCGTTCTTAACGAAGAAGTCTTGAGGGACTGAACCAAAAATTTCCGTAATCTCCTTACCATTGTATTCGCTGATTCTCGTCTTGGTGTTTCAGTGTCTATGCCTTCAAAAGGCACATCTATAATGTATAAAAAAAATTTTAATACTTCGGCTGAATTTGAACGAGGAAGGATAAATTTGAAAAATGAGAAAACTCGATCGAAGAATATTTTTTTCGGACCCGTGACGAAGTTCAGCGAGGCTGTGTAGTCTAAACCCTCAAAAAGCACATCTAGGACATCTGTATCCGCATACCAAACTGCAACTTATTAGCTCAATTTAGAGGGGAGATTTGAGAAGGACAAACTCGAAAAATGATGAAAATTGCCTTGAAATTATTTTTTCAGAACTATGCGCAGATTCAATGATAGTCGAAGAGTCGAAGCTTTCGAAAGGCTCATCTAAGAGCTCCATTAAATCTACGTACTAAATTTCAATCCTGCAGCTTAATTTGGAAGGGACATAAGTGAAAAATGGTTTCATTTCCAGGTGAAAAAAGAAGAAAAAACTCCATATCTCCTCTCCTAATTGACGCAGGGGGCTGATTTTTGGATATATTATGCATAAAGTTTTAGACTCTCTATCGATTAGCTCAGGAACGAATCACTTGCGATTTTTGCACCTTAGCCCTCCGGAGAATTTGAAAATAAATATTTTCAAAAATAATTTGATAGTCTTCTGGGACCCCAAAACGAATTTCGTTCATCCTCCCCCCTCCCTCTCATTCAAAATATCTTGATAGGTCATGATAGTTTGGTTTTCACAGACAATATGGTGTAACAAATCCGGCTAAAAATATTCAAGTAGGTGTATTTTAGATTTTTATTTTTTGAAAAATTCGATCGCAAGAATGGCTTCATGGTAAGAGTAAAAATAGGTGTGAACAATTTGACGTACGTAATACGTATTCATTATGACTACGACATTTATGTACGTGTTTGAAAAATATACCTACCTAACGTACCTACAAACTACGAAGCGAGTAAAATTATGTTTATTTTTCATTATTATTCTTGAATTGACGGAAACTCGTTATCGTCATCGTTGTTGTGGATGTTATGTTTGCATATGAAGATGGAACATGGACGATGCATTTTTCTGTATCGTTATACGAGTAAATTGTTGGTTGAAAAAATTAGAAAAAATATATCGAACGACGTTTAGTACATTTCGTTCTAGTCTTAATGAACTGATAAGTTACCTAAAAATACTCGCTTACAGAATTTAATGTACAATACCTGCGTTTGAACACTTAGGTTATTAGATACAGATTAGCGTTATTACGTGTTCATTTCTATGATATCTCGAATCTAATTATTACATGCGAATTGTTCGCAGGCCGTGTGCTCGTATTCACGTAGGTATCGTAAAGTGCGATACAAAAATATAATATTCTTTGATCGAATGATTTCAGACTTGGGGAAATACCACGTTTATTTTAAAAACGTGTAAAAATGATATGATCTACGTACCTATTTTATAACTTCGTATAAACTTTTTTTCGTTGTAAACAACTTGAAGTTTAATAAGGGTTTCCTTTTTAATATCGGTAAGTAAAGATAGCGAGAGATGCTTTAAATTGGAAGAATTACAGAAGAGGAGAGGTACGCATTAAGGCTAAATTGAACGTTGAGAAAATTTCAATGGAGGCGACTGCGAAGAGATTAATTTGGTAAAATTTGACGACAAATAAGACAGCTTTCTTCGATTAAGCTGCTCTCTGCAATAGTGAACATGTCTTACTTATGTGTGTTCATTCAAATCGTGGAATTTCCTTCATAAATCTAAATGATTAACGACCCCTGAATCTATCGCTGTGATTCGTGGTATTCGATGATTTACTCGTATCAAATGCAACCTTCAAATGGTCTCTGTTGTATGAAAATCCCCACTTTCTATCCGGTTGTTTTTGTCTATATGTTTTAGTTCTTCATCATTTCGTGCATGCCCGTAACGAGAAATACGTACTCACTCGTCAATACTATAATGTGTATGCGTTATGTGCATATGTGTTGTTGATTGGGCTGGGTACTGAGTAATTCACAAACAGATGCTTTAAAATCAGCCATAATTCTATCAGTGTTGGTAAAATTTTTAGATTGAACTGTTGGCGATTTATATATTCTTTCATTCATTATAAATATTATAAGCCAATTTTTAGCAAATGTCTTTAAAATTTCAGACCTTTTTGGAGTTTTTATCGAGCTCAAAAACGTCGACATTTATTTTGGGAAAGACGGGGCTTTACAGTTCACAGTCTTCTATTGGATGTCGTCTATTTACTCGATCAAGTTCTTTTGAAAAACATATGTAATTTCGAACATTTTGAAACTTGATTTTCTATGTCATATATTGTCGATGAAAAGCAGGCTATTACAGTCTTATCGACCAACGGTGGATAAGGGGGGAGAATATCAATGAAATCCGTTTTGGTGTGCTAGAAGACCATTAAGACAATTTTTAGTCATGTCAGATGTTGATTTTTATTTTTTTTCCTCGAACATTAAAATTATTTACTCCGCTCGATAACGACCAAAATAACTCCCAAGTTGATCATTCGGCTCAGTTTAGCGATGGATTAGATATATATGATTTGGGATGAACTTGGGTCAAAATTCAGTTATGCTCGAATTTGTGGGAGGGGGTGCTGAGGGGTCAAAACACAAAAATTATCCCTTATTTTAAGCTAATTGATATAGAATCAAAAGATGCATAACACATCCAAAAATCAGCCTCCTAAGTCAATTAGGGTTAGCGATATGAGGTTTCCACCCTTTTTGACCTTGAAAAAGGACGAATCCTCTCTTATTTCCCCACCAAAATGAGTTATGAAGTTGAAATTTGGTACGCACATTTAGTTGGGGCCCTAGGTGCGCTTTTTGGGACTTTCGACCTAACAGCCCCATTTCACCCCTTCACTGCCCAAATATGTGTTTTTTTGGTCGTTTGAATTTAGCTATGTACATTCAGTAGGGGCCCTAGATGTGCCTTTTGGGTGTTCCGACTTTTCAGCCACATTTCACCACTTCACAGCCCCGAATACGTGGCTTTTTGATCATTTTTTTCAATAATTTCATCGCTATTTTTTTTTTTTTTTAAATTGATCTAGTTTCCGAATACCTACCATTTTTAGTTAATCGAATTATTCCTCTACGTTGATATACATTTCTTTTTTTTTTAATATCACAAAAAATTAATTTCAAGTCGTATTTTGATTTATGTACCTTAGCCAGTAACCTAAAATTAGAATTTGCTTTATTCAAAAATATAACTAAACCATTTTGTTATCTTCACAGGTGTTGATTGTGCTGGCAGCACGCAGCATACCCCGGATATCGTACCGATTGTAGTTGGATGCGTTTTGGCCTTATTGGTTATCGCTGTATTAGTAGCATATTTGATCAGTCGCCGAAGATCGCAAACTAGAGGTTATCTCAGCATGTAAATAATTAAAAAAAAATTCACACCCTGTTTTCGCGAATGCGAAAACAGATCCCTTTGCAAAAACTGTGAAGATTTTATCGAGCGAATAATTTTTTTATACTGAAAAAAGTACCATATGAAATAATAATAATTATTATTATTATGCGAGTGAAGTTGGAAATTGTACATCCGCATAATACCATCGCAGTTATTATTACTAAGGTACCTGTTTTTTCTTTTTTCATTTTTTTTTTTTTAATTACATGTGAAGTCCTACAATATTACGATATATTTGTTTATTAAAAGTATTATTGAATATTATTCTCTCTATTTCAATATCGCGCGTTTTTTGTTTCTGTTTCTGTTTTTTTTTTTTTTTTTTTTTTCCAAAGAAGAAAGTTCATTT
>FIZR01022934.1:0-20366 GCA_900060175.1 Ferrisia virgata
CAGAAATAGGACTTTCAAAACGCATACCCACTAAATTTTTTCCTTTCACCCCCCCCCCCAATACCTTTAAGCTGTATTTCAACCAAATCGAAGCATGTTAACTCGTGCCGACTCGGCCTTTAAGTCATGCATATTTACAAAATTTCCAAGTAGTGTAGGTTTTTCAATTTTTCAATTTTTTTAAAAACTGAAGATATCATAAAAACAGATGAATAATTTTTTGCCCAAGATCAAAATTGTAGACGTTATGAGAGATCAAAGATTAATAAAGAGATCCATACTTCTTATATTAGTGTGAGGGTGGGTCAAGAAGGAAATTAATTCCCCGATTTCAATAATTTTTACTGGAGATACTTACTTTGAGTGGGAAATGCACTATACAAAATTTGAACCCCTTACCTCAAAGGGGGTGGAATTCATAATGATGATTTTATCAAAAATCACCCCACTTAGAAAGTTCTCCAGTACCACCCCCCTTGAGGTAAGGAGCTCAAATTTTGTGTGGTGCATTTTTCACTCAAAGTAAATATCTTCAGTAAAAATGGTTGGAATTGGAGAATTAATTCCCTTCCTGACCTACCTTCACGCTTATTTAAGAAGTATGGATATTTTTATTAATCTTTAATCTTTCATAACTCCTACAATTTTGATCTTAGGCAAAGAATTATTCATGTATTTTTGCACAGTTTGTTATGCTCTACAAAATAATATCTTTATTTTTTGAAAAGGCTCAAAAATTGAAAACCCTACACTACTTAGAAATTTTGTAAATATACACGATTTGAAGGCGAAGTCGGCACGAGTTAACGTGCTTCAATTTCGTTGAAATACAGTTTAAAGGTTTTAAAGGGGTAAAAGGAAAAAATTTAGGGAATATGCGTTTTGAAATTCCTACTTTTGTAAAATAAAAGACACCCTACGTGATAATTCTTCTGTTTTTTGTATGTTTTTTTTTGCTTTATTTTAAAATGGAAAAATATTTTTCATTATGTTGAAAAATTTTGAATGATTGCAGTAGCGTTTTTAAAAACAGTTGCAATTTACGCAAGCCACCTAGTCACTGATGAAACCTGCATTTATCTTTTTGAATTTTTTGAAATTTCAATAATGGGAACCAGTTCGGATTTTCTGAAAAACCTAATTAGTTGATTTAGTATGCCTGTAATATGCTACAGCTATAGACACTGAAACACCAAGATACCTCTATGCTGGTCCCAGAGGAAAGAGGATTACAGAAAATTTTTGTAAATAGTTACTCACCCAATGTCCAGTAGAGAGAGCTGATAATTGACTAGGAAAATTACTTTTTTTTAGCTTTTAAAATGGATTTCATATGTAAAACTTTCTTTTGAAAATTTCCAAGCAATCTGATTGGTTGAGATCTTCATGAGTTATGATGGTGATCAGCTGATGTGACGTCATGTGACATCACATTTTTTAGATGTTATTATTTGTTGATAAAAATATTATCAATTTTCCTTGGTTGAGGATTTGAGGTCAGTTCAAATCATCCAATCAGAATGCAGGGACAATTTTCAAGTCATATATCAGCGCTCTCTACTGGAAAATTATTTACCAAATCCCCTCAAGTTTGTGCACACCAGTAAGGTATCTTAGTGCATCAGTGTCTATAGCTATAGCTGAATTTTGAACTGCCGTACTTGATTAGGTTTCTTTTGGTACACGTTTGAAAAATTTTGACCAAAAATCAAAATTTGATTAGAAGTTTTAAAATGGTTAAAAATTATTGAAAAAAGTTTGTTAGGTTGTTACTAAGTGGTATTATCATTCCTCACTATTTTTCCATTTATTGTTAGGAATTCCAAAATTATCAAATTATTTGTGAAAATAACCATTTAAACTTTGGAAACCTCCCCTCTAAAAAAAGGATCCAAATTAACTTCGGCAAATGAAAATTTGGTTATGGTGGTTTTTTGGCACACTCTTTCCATCCATCAAAGTTTCGTTTAAATTAGAGCTGGCCAGTTTAAGTGATTTCTTCTTGAGCAGATACTAAAAAGCGCATTTCTAGCAGTTTCATAGTATTTCATTTTTTAATCAAGTTTTCCGAAGAGAAACCCTGACTGTGACACTTGCCCAGTATGATAGGGACTTTTTTCTTCCATAGGTTAAAAATTAATTACTTTTTTCCATATGGGTCAAAATTGCTGTAATCCGGACATTAGCTTAAAATCACAAGCGCTAAATTTCTATCGAAGGGTATGTGGTATATACAGTCCAAATTAGAGGCGGTCCAGAATATCTGAGGGTGGAAGTAAGAGGGACCGAAAAATCGAAAAGTGAAAAATTTTTACTGCCAATAGATGCGAAATCGAAAGAGCTGTAACATATTCAAAAATCAACCTCCTGCATTGAATAGAGGCCAAGAAATCGGTCCATTTGTACTATTTTGACAATTGCTCGTCTGTACAAGTTATACCAATTTACTTAGAGGGTTGAAACTTGGTAGGTAGTTGATGGTGGTGCCCAAAAAGTACCTTTTGAGGGGATCCATTTTTTTAATTGTTTCTGACAAATTGCTCACCTCCGCAAGTTGTTCTAATGTCTTGAAACTTTTTTTACAAGTCAGGAAAATTTAAATATGGTGCGCTTTGGGGGGGGGGTCACAAATTTTCACGTCCAGATGCACCGTTCTGCAACTCCAAAATGGGGATTTTTTCGATGTTTTCCAAATTTTACGATAAATATGGATTGACGGCTATGTAGGTACTTAAAAATGTACTATTCTAAAGGATCGATATTACCTTTACAAAATCTCTACGATGGATTATGGACGTGAGCAACAGGAACACCTGACTTCAAAAGCATCGTGAGGGGAAGATTTTTTCAATTTTATAAGAAAATAATTCAAAAACTTCCAATACTTAATATTTTCTTAAATTCATCTCGGCATTATTTTTGATCAGTTAGTCAAATTCGGCGTAATTTGTTGCATTTTTTCTCCATAAATTTGTTTACCAATTTTCCCAGCAAATTGTAGGAGACGTTCCGTGCACTCAGCCTCCTCGCTATATCCTATTGTAATACATACTTGCTGACGATATATGTTCTTTTTTATTAATTTTTATTTTTCACTTGTTTCTTTTCATCCACTTCACAAAATCCTTCCATTTAGCTATGTTTCAATTTCCGATTCTTTTTCTGAACGAATCGTATACCTTACATATAAAAATTAATGAACTACCTGCTGGTAAATTGAAAACTACTGGAAACAATACCTTAAACGAATGCTAACTCGATATCGATAGAATAACCGAAGCCTCAATCAGACTGTTGTAATGCGATATGGTCGAAAATTTTCGGCAAAACCGCGTTATGCAGTATCGAAAAAAAAGCAGAAAACCATACCGCTGAAGTAAACGAAATTGTCGTATTCGATGCCATTGGCGGCGGCGGTTAAGGTTGTGGTTCATAACATTCATATCAGGAATCATCTTCATTGACTGAAAATTGGAAGACAACGGAACTGTCCAGCTGGAATATTGTACCCGTCGTCTTCGTGTTTAGGCTAATCTTTACGGATAACATTGCGTGCAGACAAGACGTCAAGCTGCAGACGGTACCTACCTCAACCTTATACGAATATGAACCACGATACCGAACGTATCGCATTACAATTCAACTGGTTTTTCGTGTGTCTCGTGTACCTACCATATAGCCGCCAATAATTCTTTTAATGCTAAATCAACCGTGATTTTAACAATTTTTTAATTTTAATTCCACTTTTTTTTTCATTTTTGTGATACCGAAATAAAACATCGGAAGTTCTTATTTTCTTAGCGAATTTTTCCAGCTCCATTATCACGATGACTCTTTGGGTCTAGATTAAATCGCAGATATGGATACTACGTTCGTGTAAGTGCTTAAGGGCTCAATGAATATCATATAGAATAGGTACCTACTACCTAGCTACCTTTCTTTCCTATCAATGAGTTGTGTTAGCAAATAGAAATATCTTCACTCAGGTAATAGTTCATACAATTAATTTCTTGTGAACAAGAGTTTTATCATCAAAAATATTACCTATCGCTATATCAAGATCCACTACAGATCGTATTGTCCACTGTATACCCACAGCAAGTACGACGATTGATGTATTTCTATTTCATGAATTTTCTCCTCTTCGAATCAAAACTCGCTAATTTAATAACCATACCTTTAGTATTTCTCAAATTTGCAAGGTTAACTGATATAAAATACATAGAATAGAATACCGATTCAATCGTGTTTTCGTATATCACGATGATAAAGTGGTCAAAACAAAACTCGGCCTTAGTAAAGAAATGAATCCAGATACATATGTAAGAAAACAGGTTGCATCAAATGTAATCCACTATATAGATTGTCGGCAACCACGAAAAAGTAATTAATATCAAAGCGGTCCATCATCTGTTAATAATTAGACTTGTGCGATTGAAATTCGATCTCTGAATGGAAGTTTTTTTTTTTTATATTTTATGTAGACACCTTGATATATCTTACTATTGCGCGCAATCAAGCTCGTATCGCTAATCGTTTACTTGTCTCAGATCATTTTATTCATTTCAAATTCAAAGAAATTATTCCGTTCGGTGTAACTTACGGTATTCGGTACGATTCGGGTAATTTCAAAGCGTTAAAATCTCAATAGATGTTTATTTAGAACGAGACGAATGTGATTTATTCATCTACTTAGATCGCAATAGGTAGTTATCTATGACTGCAAAAAGTATCTTACTATAATAGATTAGTAATTTGTTGGATAGATACGTATAAAATATGTAGGTATGGAATTTTGGCCGACTTACGACAATATATTCAAGGAGAAATAACTCCAAATTATGCTTTCGGATTTGATTCAACTCGACCATGAATAAAGATGAGCGTGATTTACTCACAAGTGTGGATAGATGCACCTAGTACATATCTATACATTTGAACACTATAATATACATTATGTAGATCTATATGTATCTCTGTCTTCTATCTGCCTCGAAATACATATGTATGTATTAAGAACTATAGGTAATCATTGAAAAACTTTAAAGAGCACTTATGAAATACGCACTCGTATGCACAGACCACCAATGTACCGAGCAACCTACCTATCTACCTAGTACCTACCAAGTTACCGTAATCTTCTGAAGATGGTTCAACTTCACTCAACATTGTCTATGGAGTGGAAACTTTGCCTATAAAGGTAGACGCAAATACTCGTGGCGAACGTAGTGTTGATTTATTTGTCTACAAGTTTGTTTATTTGTACTATTGCCAGTTTTTGTTTATCCATTTCAATACTCGGTTAAAGAAGCTAGAATGCATTCCCAAAAGTAACATTCAAACGTTCCAAGTGTAATTGATTGTTATTTTAGTGAACTGTGTTATTAAAGTAGTTTGTGTTTGAGATTGAACATACAGTGAATGTACATTTCGTTGGCGGTGGCTGATCAATTTGTACTCGTTTGTTTGGAATAAGTATACAAACGTTTACGTAGTAGTACTATACAATACATATACCTAAATACGTGTGTATGTACCTACAAGTCAAGTACATGTATATGTACGTACCTTTGAGAATGTATGATGAATATGTATCTTTATATGGGAGAATACCTGCACATATAATTATACGACAATTGAGGTATAACAAATCGAAAATTTATCTATACAACAAAGTAATGTAGGAATGAAGGTTGACGAAGTACGTATATGGCCAAATTATGGCATTTGAGCTTCGAGTAAAAGTGGACCATTCAACAGTAACACATTTTGAAATATAGAAATACACGATGAATGGTTTGCGAGTCTTTAAAGTATTTACTTACTTGAGATTTTTTCTCTAAAAGGAAAGATGAAGAAAACTACAGTTAAAACAAAAATTGTTTTGTATGCTCTTACCTTCTTCTTTCTTGTGAAAATTAAATAGGTCAATATAACAGTTTTCAACTCACTTGTTGTTAAATTAAATTTCAAGTAAATATCTACGCAATGAGGGAGAGTTCAACTCTTGAGAGGACGAATTTTGCTTTCTTTTTTTTTTGGTAATCTGCGAATGGTGGGGTTACAATACTTGCAAAATTGCCACAAAACGATGTGATAAAAATTTTAGCTTTCCAACTCAATTTTTTAAACATGCAATGACTAAAAGTTCATTTTTTTTCATTTTTACTTTACAACGTAGGCCAGACGCACGAATGGGGAAATGTGTTAGATTTTAGGAAGAAGTCCGGTGCTTTTGAGGAAGTTGAATAAGTTTGTTATTGTGAGTTCATCATTCTTGAGTAGAGAATTAATGGAAGATGGGAGATTGAATCTGTCAAAACATGTTTGACAAAGGGGTGGGGGAGGGGATTTGGTAAGGAATGTCTAATTTTTAAAACATGATTTTTTTTTCAATTTTTAAAAAATAAATTTTTTCTAAAAATGGAATTATTACGCGTATTTGCACTCAAAATTATCATTATTGGCAAATTTTCGCCATTTCCTTTTTTTTCATGGGTTTTTTCACGATTTTTTGAAACACTACGAAAAAATTTTTTGCAAAACATGTTGAAATGAATGTAGAACATTAATTTTACATGATTAAGCTCAATATTCCAGTTTTATCTCCCATAGAAGATTTTTCAGGGGTGCTTAAAGAATGAAATTTGGATTGAAGACAGATTTGATATTTTTGAGGGGATGACCTTAGGTCAAAATTCAGTTATGCCTAAATCTGCAAGAGGGAGTGCTGAGGGGCGAAAATTGAAAAAATGTTCCTTTTTGAGCCAATCGATAAAAAATCAAAATTGTATAATATATCTAAAATTCAGCTTGTTAGGTCAAATAGGAGGAAAGATATGAGAGGTTTTCCCTTTTTTGACCTTGAAAAGGGACTATTCCTCTCCTTACGCTCCTCTAAATTGAGTTAGGTGGTTGAAATTTAGTATATAAACTTGGTAGAGGCCATATATGCGCTTTTTGAGGTTTCAACTTTTCAACCCCATTGCGCCTCCTTACACTTCGAAATGTGTTTTTTGAGAAACTTCGGTTATTTTTTGAGTTTGTTCCTGGCATAACTCTCCTTGAACTTGACCTAGGAGGTTAAAATTTGGTGTATAGATTTAGTTTAGGTCCTAGATATGCCTTTTGGGGGTTTCAGCTGTTCACCCTAATATCTACCTGTGCCCTTATAATGGTTTAAAAAAAAAGCATTCACAGAGCACTCCTTTTTGTATTCCATGAGAGCACGGTTCGAATATCCCCTTAATTTGTGAAAATTACGCTTAATCATCATCGTAAAGTGAAGTTTTTTTTTCTTAAAACTTTTAAAAATGCACTTTTTGATCGTAAAAAATTTTATTTTTTCAAAATTTCACTCTCATTTCCCTAGGACAGGCTGTTTAATAAATTCAACCCCAAAAAATAGTTGACAGAAAAAGTGTAAACCCCCTCTTTTAAGCCATTCCTGGCTACGCCACTGGTTCAGTGGGAACCAATTCAACTTTTACCTCTAAAATTTTTTGGTAACGGAGGTTTTTTATTATGCCCTTTCCATCTATCAACATTTCATTCATATCTGACTTGGTGGGATTGAGTGGTTTACGATGATTAGTAGTGCATTCAGAAGTTGACCACCAATTGGACTATCAACAACGGACAATCAAAATCTGAGCGGTCAAAATCCTAATTGATTAGCTACTGTTCCACATTGTCAATATCAGGAGCATCAGCCGTAGGATTATGTTCGACAAAAAAGTTAAACGTTATGAAAAAAATGCTGAACAATTTTCAAAATTCCTAATGCTGAAAAGAAATCACGAATATTTCAAATTTATGTCACTTCAGATGAAATTTTCACTTCTGCGGGAACCGGCGAAGTGATAACATAAATAATTTTGAAAATTTGCGATTGACGTTCAAAATATTAGTAGTTTGGATATTGATGGTCAACTCTTGATACTTCATGTTTATGGATCTGGACCATCAAGAGCTGACTCTCTAAATCTTGACAGTGCGGATGTTGATAACCCACTATTGCTGATCAACTCTTGACAGTCCACTGTTCAGGCCCATAGCCAGATGGAGCATCCGTTGGAAAATTATAATATAGTAGTTTTTTTCAAGTATTAAAAAATGGGTTAAAATGTTTTTAGAATTATACGAAATGTTCGCTGGACCCTCCTCAGAAGCCAATCATAGTTAAACTATTGCTGATTACAATAATTTTCAAAACAATGAAATGTATGCCAATGCTTGAAAAATTTCTGTTTATTGTTTGTTGCTTGTTGATCCCTTCGGATTTTCGCTTGTGCAAAAATATATCGCTGGAAAAAAGGCGACCCTTCTCTCTCCATCGATATTCCTGGTAGCGCCATTTTTAGAGCATCCTCTAAAAACCAACCAACATGCCTTATCAATGAAGGCTGACCATGGGTCTGCCATTATTGATTACAAACTCCTAATCATGAAAAGTTGACAAATCTGGACCATCAATAATTGAATTAAATTTCAGGATTATATATCTCGGGTTTGTTAGCTGATGTGTAGCTGAATTATATCGGATAAAAAGTTGGAATTCCAATACTTGATAGAAAATCAATTACCTACGTTCATAAATTCAAGAAGAGAACACTCTCATAAGTCTAGCGTTGCTTGGAAGGGTATCATTTGATAGTTGTAAATTATATCTAATATGTGAGACAAAATGTTTTTACTACGAAAAAATAAAAACGAAAACGAAATGAAGAGAAGTGTAATAGTTGATTTTATGATTTTTAGTTGAAATGTAGAGGAAAATTAAACAAATAAGCCTTCACTTTGTAGTTTGAATTTCAAATAATGTGTTGATGTTAAAATGTTCGAACTTATGCAGTTACCTGTATTCAATTGCAATTCTCAACTTTGAAAAAAGATCACACTTGAATATCAATGTGAAAAAATTGTCTTAACAATAAAACTAAATGATCTAGTTTTGCTGAAAAAATAAAATAAAATTTTTCAGGTGACGAGCATTGTATAAAAAACAGGAAAAAATTGTACCAACTACGTTTAAATTATCAAAACTTGCATCCTTTCAATGATTACTCTTTGCGTACAAAAAGTTAAAGTGTCAATTTTACAGTTCTACATTTAACCATACTTGAGGCGGAATGAAAATTTTTTCAAAAATTCAAAATCAAGTATAGTGTTAGGAATAAATTCTATGCGAACAATCAAATAAATAATAGGCACCCACACACCTTCGAAGCTTCGAGATTATCGAAGAAATCCATTTTTTTCGGTTCTGCTCAAAAATGATCGCCACTACGAGCCTACTGACACTATTATTGTAATTCTATAGACCTACATTCGCGTATAAATAGATAAATACATAATATAATCTAAGTAACATGTACATTGTATTACGTCAACATTATGCGATCATAGGCACAAAAAGTAAAAAAAAAAAATTCACGACACATTAGTGACGCGATCTACATCTGTTGTTCTATCTGAACAGTAGATCAGGGTTGTTGAAAAGTTTCGGATACATATGTAGGTCCAAGGTACCCCATTACAATGCATAATGGTTATAAGCGATACCCCCATTACAGGGTGTCCGTTACAGTAAGTTCGTTCAATAGTAATACGATACATGTATTTTGGATGTGCGCAACGTTATGATTAGCGATCACTGTGTAAGTTTTCATGTGTCAGTAATTAAGACGCGAAACAAAAATCACATTACGCCGTACTTCATGTATCTAATTGCGTTGTCGATAGAAAAAAAAGACAATTTTAGCTTCGCGCTCAAACTGTGGAGGGCGGTGCGGTGAGGCGCCATTCCTATTCTCGTACGTAGTTGATGATGAACAACAACAAAGATAACAGTGATGCAGCAATAGGCACCCTTGTAACGGTAGCCTATATCATAAGTGGAAGTTATTCGAGAAATGTAATAGGCGAAGAGAATATTCAAGTGGCTTTTTAGGCGCCAGCATCAATTCTTCCGTCATTCGTGTACGAGTACGAGTGTTTTAAAAACGCGGAAAATCGTACCCTTAAAAGATATTTGTATTTGTATAGATTAATGTAAACGTAAGAATCGTGGGAACAGTCTTTCATAGACTTTTTTCTTTCCTTTTTTTTTTTATGGGAGGGAGGACCAATTCTTTTGACTTTGTACACTTGAAAGCGTATGGATGGCGTATTAAATTACCACGTTTATTAGGTACGATGACGCGGGTCAAAAGTCATCAATTATACACCCTCGTTGGTCGTTTCGTATACGCGCGAATTAGCCCTTTTCGTCGTTCTATCGTATTTTAAAGGGATTTGAAAATTTTTATTGGACACAATTGCGTACAAATTGACGATATAAATGATTCGACGCGTGTCATTCATTTTCACGATGCGTTTTTATTTTGTTTTTGTTTTTGAAAATAATGAAACGATTCGTGATGAACTTCTGAAAATAATAAATATTCTTATAGCAATTTTTTCTAATACATGAATTGCTTACTTTTACTCTTTGTGCATACTTCGGATATTATTATCAAACATGAAAGCATACACGGGTGAAAAACTAGAAAAATTATTTTTCGATCCAAACGCATTCCATTTATTTGTGAATATTGATAATTTGAAGGAAAATTTTCCAAAAAAAAGTACGCCTATCCATATAGACATCAGAATCAAACACAACTGAAGAATTACTAAATCGAATGGTATCGTATCGTAAGTATGCGTGATCGTCGTCGTCATCGTCGTCGTGAATATTCCAACACGAGTAATTTGATATGAGGTTCTTGGAAACAATGTACTGGTGCTTTTGAATGAACTGATGAGGGCTTGATATGCCTACCTTCAAGATTTTAGTCTAGTTTACCTTCATAGAAATGTAATCGACACCGTCTTCTGCCATAGAAAAGGTTTGCGAAAAACCCTGCTGTGTTTACTATCGTTTAAAAGATGTATTGTTCCATTTTGTTTTATTTGTGCAGCTGAATAGCGTATGGTTGTGTTGTGATACGGTCTACTATGAAAACTTGAAGAAAAAAAATAGGTTGAGCTGAAATATTACTCCTACTATACCTGTCTCGGGGTACTAAAATCATTCAGGGTGGTTTGAACTGACCAAAAGAATCGAAGCGTTATTTAATTCGGTTCAACTAATTAATTTGTGGCCTAAGGTCCATTATTGTGGAAAAGTTTTAATTTATTTTTACCGTTAAATATTTATAAACATTACCTACCTGATAAGTAGGTAAAATTGAAGCTGTGAGTATAGGCAATCAGACATGTATGATAAAAATTTGTATCTACCTACTTGATTAAATGTTGATTAGACTAGAGGAAAGGAGGGGAAGTAAAAGAATGTCTGTTTGAAGAATTATAAAAAGCTGCCTAAACCAGTGATCAATATTAACGTGTTGTTATTCTTTGATTAGAATGAAGGAGTGCAGAGGCCTGGTGATCCAAAGCGTTCCGGAATCGTAAAAATTGAGTAAAAGTTGGAAAAAATAATCTATACTATAAAAAACAATCCCCGGAACAAATTACAGACGATTCAGACATCGTACGAGAGTGGTTGATGTATTAAAATATAGCTTAGGTGTTCAGGAGGTGCGGAATAATGTTCATTTTGTCGCAAAACTTTCGATCTTTCGAAAAAAAAACTTCAAAAATTAAATTTTGGACAAGCACAGATTTTAATTTCTACGGAAAGCGACGAAATCGTTGCTTTTCATGTAAACAAACCAGATCTACCTTAGGTCTTATAATTATTCCTTGGAACAGATTACAGCCTATTTTAGCATCGTACAAACATGATTGATACATTAAAACGTAGCTTACGTTCTCAGGTGGTGCGAAATGGTTTTTATTTCAATGAAAAACTTTCGAACTTTTTAAAAAAAAAAAAAAACTTCAAAAATTCAATCTTGGATCACCCTAAGTTCAACTGATTTTGATGTAAACGTTGAATACGCGACCACATTTAAAATTTAGACTCCAGATGAAAATTTTTAATTTTTCAATGCAAATTACGAAATAAACTACTAATTATCAATATCCTTCCATGCCACTAAAATATTGCACTAATCAAAAACAAAATGAAGCTAGCTCAAATATTCGAAATGGTATCAAAAGCTTTAATTTTGATAAATTTCATTACAAGACAATAGGATAGGTGGCCATGTTCCGCAGGTGTTTTAATTTTGATCATTAAACAATTTTTGATCAGTAGTTGAAGAATGAAGATATTGTGGAATAAAAATAAAACATATTGAAGCAGGTTTTTCAGATCAGCTAAATCAAATTAAAATCACGACTTCATGAAGAATATCTTGACAACACGTGATTGATGATAAATAATACATAATAGTGATGGACCTTAAATTTCAATGAGAAACGATCAAAATAAGGGGAAAAATTACCAACTGTAACATATCATCATTGATCAAATTTTTATTTTTAATTTTTATTTTTGTAAGAGAATAAGAGAAGATGAATAATAAATATAGATAGTAACGGGTAACAGAGACAGGGTGACAGTCTGACAGGGCCCATAATGCCATGACTGATTGAAAATTGAAACGGGCTTGAATGGAAATAAGATTCTCAGATTAAGGTAAAAAGTGAATGGTCCTCAACTCAACTTCAAGAATTGAAAATTTAAATAGCCCAATGGATTAATGGAATGATTGGAATTTCGGAAATAGAAAAAGAAAAAAAATCAAATTCAGGGTTCTAAATATTCAATTCCAGATCATGAGCTGCGACTAGTTCATTGAAGACAAAGAATGTCAAAATGACAAACCAAACTAAATTATTGATGAAAAAATGTAATTTTGAATCCCTAAAAATGATTTAATCGTAATCAATACCTATTTACGACAAGTTGACAATTTTTGTGAAAATTTTTCGCTACAAGGCCGTCTTGTGAAAATAATTTTTGAAACAGTAGCTAACTAGCCTACTCAGCCTAGCTATACGCAATACGAAGAGTTGAGAATTATCAATTAAATAGGATTAAACTTGAAGTAATTTTGTGGCGCTTGGCAAAGAAAGTTTGTAAGTTTACGAAAAGGTAGATGACACTTTTGGCTTGAATAATTATTGTAGAAATATTATATTCTCACGCCCACGCATCCAAGGCCGCACGCACTCGTATCTGTAGACATTTTTTTTACGCTGAACGACGAGTATGTATGCGTATAGCCCATAGCTATAGCTACAGCTACAGCTATGGGCTATAGCTATAGCTATAGCTACGAACGAACGTCTATACGTAGACGTATACCTGAGACGACGATGCATGTTGTTATGCAGCACGCAGGAATTTCGACGCTTTGAAAATGATTTTCTTAAAGCGACGTCGTTATATAGATTAAAAATATATCGACTCAGAAGTCGTTTTAATTGTCTATTTTTATCGTGTACATGTGCATATGTAGTTTGTGTGTCTTATGTACCTATTGAAAGGCGACCGAACACCATAAGTCTCTTTATGTATGCATGTAGATAGGACTTCCTTTACGACGCTGCGTGTTATTTTTGGTCTCGCGACACGTTCCTTGTTTCCTGTACTTGTGTGTATGTGTGTTGTGTATGCACACGTAATCCTTTACATGGAACTGTTTGTAAAATTGATCATTTGCATGTAGCGTTCATTCGACGTAGTACTTGCTAGATGAGGTAAGTATATGTCCATGGGGGTAGGAAACTGTCTGGGATTATTGAATGTGTTCGAATTGCGTCCGAATCAGAAAACTACTCGTATTATACTATAGCTTAAGTAAAACTTTCCATCGAATATAGTCCAATTCTTGAATTTAGTGTAAGTCTTCAATATATTAACGAATCTGGAGGGATTTTGTTTGAAATGAAAGTTTTCGCACAGGTGTCTCCTTACCAAAAGTTTTTTGCGAGTCGAGAAAATAAAACGCAAAAAAGGTTGAAAATTCCTAATGGAAGTTAGTCCCTATTATTTAAAAAACTCGCTGGTAAAATTTGTGGCCCGCTACCTTACGGCTACCTCCCAATATCTCCACATATGTGTCCGAAAAACGAGTTTGGCTTATAAATTTTTATATTCTACAATTCTCAACGGAATTTTTTTAAACTTACGGGAATGATAGACCATATATCAAAGGTCATTCTTGGAATTTCTTTCAAATTTTTTCGATCATCTTTTCATCACGAAACGCGCGCATTTCTAAATTTCAAAACCAAATATCCTACTTGTTGTTGCAGATCTGGAACGATGAAAAAATCATATTATAATGTAGTACACTCCGTAACTATAACATATTTTTTTAACAGAATTATTTTTGGTGGTAGAAGAGCTTTGAAAATGCGAAAAACCGTGCATTTTATTCATTTTGTCCGTTTAAAATAGTAATTTTCACTCGAATGTTTTTGTCCTTTAAGATATGTCGTATTGGACTTATTTACGTTCGATTGGCGTCTATTTCACTCAACTTTATCCATTTTTATGGATTTTGGTTATTTCTTATTTTGTAAACATCGTTGTACGGTTACAAAGTTGAAAGCTCTCGCATAAAAAATTCAACCTTAAATTCGTGTTGAGTGGGTCAAATTATCCCGATTCGGACACTAGTAATGTTCATTTTACTCTAGTTTTCAAAAATCAATTTTTATCTTAATTTTTAAGAACCTACCAGTGATATGACTTTTTTGTAAAAATCAAACGAAAAATCGAAAATTGAAATTTGCAAAAAATTATCGTGTAGAATGCGCTAGAAATTTAATATTGGTGAAAATGATCCTACGCCATGAACTAAAATGAATGAATGGAATCGAACGATGTATTTATCGAATTTGAAACGCGAAATAGGATGACGAAACGTTTCTGTTTACTCGGGCACATGCTGACTTTCGTTGTTTAAGTATTATTGGGAATTTTACAAGTCAGATTGATGTTGTGAGTCATTTCCCCATTAATAAATTTAATTATTCAATGATTACCAAGTTTTTGTGCTTTTCATAGTTGTTGACTCTATTTTTTAGTATTCTTATCAGAATGTTGGCAGAAAACGGAAGTAGTTTTGTTAGCCTCAAAAAAATTCGAATTTTCGAACATGTGTTTTTTTCAATGTGTATGCCTTAATTCATTACATTATAAAAAAAGTCGAGACCCCCAAAAGGCGCGTCTACGACCTGTGCGTGTGTGTACTAAATCAACATACTAAATTTCAACTTCATGGCTCTATTTGGTGGAGAGTTATGCGAGAAACAAACTCAAAAAATAAGAAAAACCGACGTGAAGATATGCAGTGAAGCTGAAAAGTCGAGATCCCAAAAAGGTACACCTACAACCCCATACCAGATGTACTTAAATACCAAATTTTAATTTTCTAGCTCAATTTGATTTGAATGGGAGTTACGCGAGGAACAAATTCAAAATATAAGAAAATCCGCCCAAAAAACCACATTTCTGAGCTGTTAGGAGGCTCAATGGGTCTGAAAAGTTAGAGCCCGCAAAAGGCACGTCCATGAGCCCCCCCACTAAGCTCATATACCAAATTTCAACTTCATAGCTCAATTCGGTGGAGCGGTATGGGAGGAACAGCCTTTTTTTCAAGTTCAATGAGGAAAAAACGCTCATATCATCCCTTCCAATTGACTTAGCAGGCTAATTTTTGCATATGCTGTACATTTGCGGATTGTTTATCAATTGGCTTAAAAAGGCACAATTTTTGCAATTTTACCCACTCAGCAGCCCCTCCTCCAAATTTGGGCACAACCGAATTTTGACCCGGTGTCATCCCCATTCCAAAACACGAAATCCTCCACCAATCAACGCTTATTCCCCAAATTAGATCGTTGTTGGTCGATATTGAGTTGAGTCAATAATTTTTAGTTTCGAGGGGGGGGGGGATGAATAAAAATAAATATACCAAAAAGATCGTGCGATGGTCGTTTAGGACGCCAAAATGGATTTTGTTGATATTACCCTTCCCCTCATTCTCCGTAAATCGATAGACTGTAATAGCCTGGTTTCCATTGACAGTATGACGTAGAAAATCAGGTAAACAAAAGCATCACAAAGCGTTGCTTTTTGAGGCTGATTTTCGTAAAGTGAAGGGAAGTTATGCAAGTTGCCCATTCATGAAGTGAAAAATTAATGTTCTGTGATGTTTTTTCTCGAATTGTGATAGAGGGGCAGATATAGGTGGATAGTGAAGTGAAGTGAATAGCCGGATTCCCTGAAAGGCTCATCT
This sequence comes from Ferrisia virgata, assembly GCA_900060175.1. Classification (NCBI taxonomy): domain Eukaryota; kingdom Metazoa; phylum Arthropoda; class Insecta; order Hemiptera; family Pseudococcidae; genus Ferrisia; species Ferrisia virgata. The sequence goes on from FIZR01022934.1 coordinate 16,209, forward strand.
AGGACCTTGTTTATTCGTTGATACGTTGTACTATGTTTGATTCTGTATCGACTGGTTTAAAAACGAACAATTTTTGCTATTTTAGCACCTCAACACACCCCACCTCAAATTTAGTTATAATTGAATTTTCACTTAAGGTCATCCCCACTCAGAAATATGAAATTGGCCACCCATCTAAACATACTTTCAACAGTTGACCTATTTTGTTCGATATTGAGCTGAGCAAATGATTTTCAGTTTCGGAGAGGGAAGGAGGGAGAATTAAATTGAAAAATAAAATGGAATAAATATCAGAAATGGCCAAAAATAGTTTCAATGGTCTTCTAGCAGTCCAAAAGTGATTTACAAGATACTCCCACCACCATCCACCGTAGGTTGATAATCCTTAATACCGTGGTTTTCACTGACAATATGACATTGTCTTGAAAATATCAATTCAGGAAGATCATAAAATTTGGCTTCGTGTGACGAATAGGCACATTGCCCAGTGCTCACGTACTAAAAATACGAAACGATGAGTATTGAATATTCATCTGTTGATTATTTGTTCTGAGACTGCCGGACTAGCGATTTGATGAACGGTCTAATATTTCCTGTAAAAAAATGATGTATGTGTATACGTATACCCTACGCTATCTTAACAGAAACTGGGAATGGTATAAGTACTTTAGTACTTAATTTTTATATGTACTTGGTTTATTTTTAAAAGTAGGTACTCATTTGATAGAAATTTTCCACTACACGATTTTTAATCCAAACTACATTTCTGTTTCAGGTATGTTGTTTAAATTATGTATCGCAATCATTACTCCGTGACTGTTATCGTGCACATTGCGCCTATTTATTCTATAATTGGTAAGTTATACATGTATATATATGTATATGTGTGTATGTACTTTCACATAAGTTGTGCGCTAATGACGATTATAGCTTTTATTGCCGTAAAAGCTATTCATATTAAAACCGTGCTATGTCTAAAATGAATTGTTGACCGCACGAAATTTTAAAATCATTTACCGCTGGAATAGCTGAAACTGGTGGCGAAATGAAAAAAAAAAAAAAAAGGCGAAACGTATCTAATATGGTACTGATTCTTATGATTTAATGGGATAATGATACGACGATGCGTTGATGTATGTAGTTAGTAGGTAATAGGTATATCTAATCTCGAGTGGTTCAGCGAATGTTCAGATTTCGGAGGAAGGTGTTAATGTTATCATTTTAACGAGTCAGCAAATAAGTCATAAAAGGGGGAATAGTGATAACAGATGCGATAGAGGAATATTTTTCATCGTAACGTCTCTCGCCAGTCGTCATTCGTGTAAGTAGAACGAATGCAAATAATTACGTTCGCGTCATATTTACAAAGAAATGGGTAATTTGTAATTTGTTCGGTATTACGGAGCTCGGAGTTTTTTTTTTTTTTTTTTAAAGTTTTTGTTTCGGTATTGTACTGGTATACATAGATACGTATAATATCGAAACAACAAAAAAAAACCACCGAGCAAGTATGGAATGTTTATGGGTCACGGTAACATAATACAACGACTAAATTGACTATTGCGTAAGGGTTTATCGTGACTAAGCCTTTATTATGAATTTGACGATATGGAGATGAGTAGAAGTAGCTACTGTGAGAGCTCGAAGATGTCAGTATTGTGTGAGAACTCGATAATATGCTCGTTCAAAAGAGAGGAAAAATGAGCATATAATGTATGTTGACAGATGAATGACGATTTATGTAAATTTTTATTTATTTTTTAATTATACAAGAACTTACTTGATTGGAGGTATTACAAATGTGTACGTAAGTATAGGTACTAATGACAAAAACAAATCTTACTGTATGGAAAAATGTGGTATAGAATTTTCGCGTTCTTTTTTTTTTTTTTTTTTTTTTTTATCGCGATTGCATAATACATTTTACTCCGTATTTTTTTCGGTTACGAGAGGATAAAATTTTCTTCTGGGTTTTTTTTTTTTTTTTTTTTTTTTCATTATCGCGATTGCATAATACATTTACAGGAAAAAAAAGTCAACCGATATCTGAAATTAAATCAGATACCGTACCTTAACATTACAAACTCTTGTGTGTATGTGTAAGTGTATGAGAGACCTTCCATTGTGGCTGAATTTATCATCTTCGATCTAGTAGTACCCGTGTCCTCGAACTTAGAGTACGTACATTACGGATGAAAATTCGGTCCATTGTTGTTTCACTGTAAGCATACAGTATTATGCTCAGACGTATGATTATACGTATTACGATCTAACGATTTATTCGAATTGTTCGCCCTGGTTTATTTTTACAATCGTCGAATTACCACTGTCTACGTAAAATTGAGGAAATGATGAGGGTCTTTGGTGGTTTTTTTTTTTTAGTATGACCTTGCCCATGAAATTACCGAAGATAACGAGCGACGAGGTACTATGTACATTATTTTGGTGCAATTTCTGGACATCGAGATTTGTGTGACTAGTTTATCAGTCTTTGGAACTCGAAACAATTTCTCTTTTTCGATAACCTTCAAATTGTATTCATATATTTCGTTTACAATGGATTTTGTAAGCTTTGAAAAGATGTACTTCTCTACTTATTTATACCTACATCTTTTCTGTTCTATAATAAATATGTTTAATATGTTCTAAATTGTCGTATCGCGTTGTGAATTACGTATAGAGCATAAAATTTTCCAAGTCATTGTTAGTTTGATGCTTAATAGGTTTCATGTTGGAATTTTCCCCAACCCGAACCACCTCTGTATTTTCGTTGTTGGCTGTTGAGCAGATGAAAGTTTTGTTTGGTAAAACTACTAACGCCATCTAGACGATCAATGGTGTGTTGTTTTTCTGGTTCTGAGTGTTTCATGTTCTCAACAGATGTCGCGTAATGTTAGTTTTTAACGAAATCCGTTTGTAGTAAAAATTTTCTTGAATTTTTAGTACACGTTCTGAACGCGTTTATCGTTTCAAAAAAGTAAAATAAATGATTCTTATCCGAGAGCAACGCAATTTTTGCAATATATTTCAAAAGCAGACGACCTTTCCCTGACTCCAAAACTGCCGTCACATTTTTGAGATCGATTTGCAAAACCGATTCAGGGGTCTTGAAAGTTGAAAATTATTGCTACTTATTTCAGTATCTTTTTTTGTCAACCATTAGCCACCAAATAGAGGTAGAGTGCTCGTTTTTGAGTCAAAATACTCTCAATGCATTGACAAACTTGTGATATGAGGAGTTATCACTTTTTGATGCATTAACTTCAGCTGAAGAGTTCTCAAAGTGGAAATTTTTGTTTTATTCGATTTGATTCGACAACTCCAACGATTTTTCACACAGTTTGTATTCATCCTATATGAAAAATCATCTCTTATGAAATTTTAGCTTATTCTATAAGGATTTCGAATATATGTAATTTTTTTTCATTTCCGCCCGTACGGACCGAGAAATTGAAAATTGAACATGACAAAATGTAAAATGACGTTGTAAAAAAAAAAAAAGCATGAAAAAGCTTGATAAATTTTACAAAAACTAGGCAATCAGTTTTTGTCTTGATTTAGATTGATTCTGGGATCAAAATTATCAAAAAACACTAAACAAATGTGAAAAATCGATGAAACTACATAACTTCAAGATTGCATACACCTTAGAAATGAGATGTGAGATTATCAAATATGAGTCTATAAATCATGTGTGTGGTCAACTTTCCGAATATTGAGTCTAAATTGCGATATGAGCACATGTTTTTAGCATGGAACTTAATAACATCGTTTTTTGATCATTTTTCACCGAAAACATAAAAGTTTTTCTTTTAAATTAAAAATTTCAGCCACTTTCTGTGATCAAAATTTGAAATTGATGTTGTATTCGTTTTCAGCGATGCCTAATTAAATGAAATTTACTCTAGGAAAACGAAAATCGCATTTTCATAAATTTCCAGGGAGACTGGTCCCTCAAAATTTTGTACGCCTGGTCCCCTACGACAGATATCGTATGGTTTTCAGTCTTAAAAATTTCACAATATTCTTCTTGCTAATTACACCAGATTTTATATTTCTCTCATTGATTATCTAGTTTTTGTAAAATTTATCAAGCTTTTTCATGTTTTTTTTTTTTTTTTTTTTTTTTTATTTTTTTTTTTTTTTTTTTTTTTGCTC